>WBZZ01000276.1:0-56988 GCA_019918135.1 Paulinella micropora
GATGTGCGCCTTTTTGAGCTTGGGCCCAATTAAGGCACTGCGGCCGTAAGCGCACAAGAGCCTGTAGTTGGGGTCATCGCGCAGCACGGGGTCATCGGTTGCTGCCGCTGACGGTGGCGCTGTTCCCAGACGCCGCGCAAGGCTGGATTGCGAAGGGCCCGCCGTCCGGCGTCTCTTGGCTGGCGGCGGAGCGGTTGCAAGCGGGGGCGCCAGTATCTCGGCTTTTACTTCGACTGACGGTAGCTCGAGGTTAGCAAACGGATCGGTCATCCTTCTTCTTTATACAAGAACTGAAAGAGAATTAAAAAAAAATTACTCGATGGGCGGCACGCCGTTATTGAAATGCATACTAGTCCAGCCGCGCACGGAGCCGTTCTCGCGATCGAGGGTAGAAACTGCAGGGATAGCCTCCCACTGCTGATCTCTGATCTTGGCTGATTGGTACTGCTCCACGAAAGCTGCCACTTGCATGCAGCCTTCCCAGACGTTACCGTACGTTCTTCGAAGCTCTGTCAACCATGGAAGCATATTGCGCCGTTCTCGCCCCAGTCGGCAGGCGGTTGTTGCCGGCGGCACAGTTCTTCATTGCGGAATTCGGGTCCGTACACGCCTGGATCTCCGCGGGTTTACCGACGAGCAGGACGCTCCTTTGTACCAAGGGCCAATGAGTTTTGCGACAAGCGCTGTGCCACTTCCTTCATCTGGCCGAGGGTGCCTGCCCCAGCGCCCGGGCCCGGCGCGGACAGGGCCGAGTAGATGATCGAGCTGGTAGCGAGCGAGTCGGTCTGGATGATCTGCCGGGTCTCGGTACCATGCTCGACCTGGTTGGCCTGGGCGGCGGCCGCCTTTTCTTCTCCGGTGTTGACTAGAGGCACGGTAGGGCCTCGGTTGCTCATGGTTGTATTTAAATATCACTCGACAAGAAAAAAATTTTAATTATTTGCCGCCGCCAATCAGCTGCTGCTCGCAGCGGGCGGCCTGTTCAGGCGTTACTTCCAACAAGATGGTGGCATCCGCAATGACCGGTTGCTTAAACACTTTTTCAATGGGCGCTTCGGCCACGGTAGTCTGCAGGACTTCGATAGCCTTTTTTCTGCGTCCTCTTGCTGTCGGCGTTTCTGTCCCGCGACTCGCGCCTGTGTCTCGTTGACTTTGCCCAAGGCCAGGGCCAAGGTCGGGTCAAAGAAGGCCAGGTGTTGCATACTGTTGTTATTGGTTGTCCACTAATTAATTTTTTTTCAGGGTGCTGCTCCGTACGGCGCGACTTCTTGGCCGGCAGAGGGCACGAGCGCGCTGCTGCGAGCAGGCTTCTTACTTTTCACGCCCGCCCTCCGCTGCCGTTCTCGCTTTTTCTGCAATTGCGCGTTGCTCTTGGCGCCAGTTCCTTTCCTTTCTTCTACGAATTTCAGGTTCTTTGCTCGCCTCGCCTGGTTAGTCAGCTGCGTAACAAGCTTGTTGTTTTCTTGCTTCAGCGCGTGGATGAAAGCTTTGGCTTGTTCGGTTAGCACGAGACCGCTGCTGATGGCCTTGAGCTCGCTCTCTGGCACCGGCTCCTTCTTTTGCTTGTAGGGCACGAGGAACATCTGCACCAGCTCCCGCGAAGTGTTCTTGTTGCCGGCTTTGTCGACCATGCGCTGCAGTTTGGGCACGCTGACGGCCGCCAGCTGCTTTTCGCCGTAGGGCACCAGCTGCTGCTCGTCTTCCACCGACTTGCGCCATTCAAGGGCCTTCATTTCCTTCTTGGCTGGGTCCTGCTCGGCGTGGTACTCGATAAACAGGGCTTTGGACGCCTTCTCCGCGTCTTCAAATTGTTTCTTTTTGAGCTCATGTCCCTCTTTGTTAGCCGCGTTCATTTTTCTTTTTTCGTTCATCTCTCCCAAGAGAAAGTCCACGTCGTCGTCAGTGTCGTTGTCGTCGCCGCTGACCTCCTCTTCGTCCTCCATGTCGTCGGCAGCGACTTCCTCTACCGCACCGTCGTCTTCGTCGTCCAGGTCAGCGAGCTCGTGCTCGTCCCAGTTACCGGGGTCCTTGAACCCTTTCCCTGCGTACATCCGCAGGTGGTCACGCAGAGTCTGCACGCCCTTGCGGTCTTGGTCCGACAGTCCTTGCTTGCCCAGGACCCGCGAAAGCTGGGCTTTTGCGTCACTGATCGCCTTCTCGATTGTGATCTTGTTGTCGTGGGCCCACTGCTCGATCGAGGCCGTGTACATCCGGGCTATCCCTTGGAAAGAGGCCTCCGGGTTCTCCTGGATCAGGGCCCGCAGCTTGTCCAGCTGGATAACCTCGACTGGAGCCGCACCCGCTGCAGCCGGCGGCGGTGCCTGCAGCAAGAGTCGTCCAAGCTCACGGGAGGCCTCGATTCTTTGGGCGGGCGCCTGCCCGTTGTCGTTGTATTGCAGCATGAGCCGCTGGGCTTCGCCCTGGATGTGCAAAACCTTGTCCTGTGCCTTCTTCTGGCCCGCCGCGATCTGCAGCGCGGCCTTGGCGTCTTTTTGTGTCTTTTCCATCGCAGCCGCGTTTTCCATTTGTGCTGACTTGAGCTTTGCCTGCCGTTCGGCTTCTTCGATCTGGGCCTGCGTCCGCTGCGCCACTTTCTGTTCGTTGAGTTTCTTTTCGGCGCCTGCCTTGGCTTTTCGATTTCTTGCGCGGACTGGACGTTTGCTTCCAACAGATTGGCCTTCACTTCTTTTGCCTGCTCGACTCGAACTTGCTTGAGCTTGGCCTGTGCGGCCTGGGTCTTGGCCGCCAGCTGTAGCTGGGCTATGCGCTCTTGCTCCTTGGCCAGCGCGACCAGCTCCGCTGCGTTCTTCTCTTCCTGTAGCCTCGCCCTGTTGGCAGCCTCGACCTCTTTTTGTTTCTTGACTCTCTCGGCCTGTGCGCGCATCTGTGCAAGTTGGGCGTCTCTCACCTGCTGCCGTTGTGCAGCCTCAATCTGTCTCTTGTGCTCCTCGAACTCCTGTAGTGCTTCTTGCCGCTTAAGCTCCTCGCGCGCGGCGTCTTCTTGTTTTTTCGCCTGCAGCTTTTTTAGGCCTTCCTTGACGTCCGGTGGTAAGCTTCTGGTCCACACCCTCCGGACCGTCGCCCGCCGGCGCTAGTTCTTGGTCTGCAGCGGGCGGCAGTTCTTGTTGCTCTGCCGCCTTGACTTCCTCGCCCTTGCCCTCGACACCGTCCTGGACTTCCCCGCCGCCATTCTCTCCGGCCTCTTCTACTTCTTCTTCCTCTTCTTCTTCTTCTTCTTCGCCGTCGCCCATCCCGGGCTGATCGCCTTCTCCTTCTGGCGCCTTCTTTTCCGCAGCCGCTGGCGCTGGCTTCTTTTGCTCTGCAGCCGCTGGTGCTGGCTTCTTCTGTTCTGCAGCCGCTGGTGGTGGCTTCTGTTCTTCCTCCTTCTTCTTCTGCTCCGCAGCTGCCGCTGGCGCAGCCGGTTCCGGCTCCCCTGCTGCAGCCGCCGCCGGCTCCCCGAACAGTTCCAGCTCGAACGCCTCTACCGGCCCGTGCGGGTGGTGGGCCTGCCTCATGAGCGCCTGGGCCTTGGCCAAATTCCCAAACAGGCCGCTGCTGTTCTGGCTCTTTTGTTTGAACGGCAAGGGCCGGTTGTCAAAGAACCGTCCGTTGGGCCGGCCCGTCCAGCTACCACCGGCTGCAGTCTTGACGTACATACTGGTTTTTTTAATTTGGTCTGACAGGAAAAAAAATCACGCGAGCCCCTTGTCTATGATCTTCTTCCTGGCCACCAGCCTGTTCTTTTTCTTTCTTATGGCTTCCGTCTCGTCCGACTTGCCGTGAAGGTCTTCCTCTTTCTTGATCTGTGCCTCAAGCTCGGTTATTGCTTCGCCCAGCTTGTGGGACCAGGCCCTCAGTTTCTCTTCTTGTTTAGGAGTCTTGTTCTCTTGGTACGCTGCCACTTGGTGTATAGCTTCCTGTGTCTTCAGGTCTGCTTTCTTGAGTTTAGTGCCCTTCATGAGCTGGTCCATCACCGTGGGCTTCTCAGCTTTTTCTTTCTCTTCGGCTGCCTTTTTAGAAGCAGCGTGCGCCGCTGCGTCGACTTTCTTAAGCTTGCCGCCCGCCTTGATCGCTTGATTAATCGCGTCTTGTGGGTCTGTCGGCGCCGCCTTTTGTGTCTTTTGGTCGACTTTCTTGAGCTTCTTGCCGGCCTTGATGGACTGCATCAGCGCCTCTGTCGGGACCGAAGCCGCCTTGATAATTTCTTTTCTCCATTCCTTGTACGCCTCCTTAAACTGCTTGGAATACTCCTCTTAAGTTATGACTCCGTCGTCTCTTTTTGGCGCAGCTCTTCGTACTTTGCATGCATCACGTTTGTCGCCTTTTCTTTTTTCAGCTCTTCGATTGGACGGCCAGACATTCTGGACGCCAGCTCCCAGAGCTTCTGTTCCGAGTCGATGGAGTCCAGCGTCGATGCACCCGCGGCAGCTTTCGCGTCTGCCTTCGCGCCCGTGTCGGCCGGTAGCGGCGGTGCGGCGGGGATTGACGGGCCTGTGCCAGTCGCCGATAGCGGCGGGGCGGTGGGGATTGGCGAGCCCGTTCCGGCAGCAGCGACAGCAGGCGCAACTGCTGCTGGCGCGACCGCGTCCAGCACGGCCGAGAGCTGTGGGTTTGCATATTTCATTTTGCATATTTTTGCATATTTGATTTCCCTGGTCTTGGCCGCCATCTCGGCCGACCCGCCGCCCACAAAGCCGGTGCGCTGCTTTTTGAAGGGAACCGGCGCATCGCTGGTAAAAGTGCGGCCGGCGTGCCTCTTGCGCCAGGGCTTCATGTTTTCCTTTTCTCAAAATCTGTGCAACGAAAATTAAAAAATCTCACTTGCTCTTTTTAACAACGTCCGCCGGCTTCTTCTTCTTCGCTTTTTTGGGCTTCTTGACCAGCGCGGCCTCCACTGCCGCCCTGGCTGGTTCGGCCTGGTTGACTAGCAAGCGAGACCTGTCGGTGATTAGCGGCATCTTTTTTTTTCTTTAGTGGGAGAAGTTTTAAAAAAATGATGCAGCAGCAGAAGCCGGAAGGCCCGGTCGAACGGCTGCCGGAGCCGGAACAGCAGCTCGGCGAGAAGACAATTGAGGAGAAAATTTTGGACTATGTCGACAAGCAGAAAGACAAGGGCAAGAAGAAGAAGAAGAAGAAGGAGCAGCAGCCGGCAGAGCAGCTGCAGCCGACCGAGTTCAAGCGGAACATCGAAGTTTTCTACCCGCGCGAAAATGGGGCGGGGCAGCTGTTCGTGCTCGTCGGCAAGTCGGAGCGCGGCAAAACGCACTTCCTGAAATGGCTCCTGTACAGCCTGTGCGCGCGCAAAAAGGACCCTTTCCAGTACGGCTTAATTATGGTCCGCACCAAGTTCAAGAATAGCTTTTCGTTCCACTTTGCGAGCGAGCAGCACTGCAAGATCTACGAAGGTTTCAGGATGGACATCTTGCAGAACTATGTAGAGAATCTCAAGAAGCGCTACCTGGAAAACAAACGTTTGGAGCCGTCGTTCATTGTGTTTGACGACCTGGTCGGCATCATCGACTCGACCGACCGCTGGATGCAGAACTTTTTCGGCACGTACCGCCATTATAACATCACGATCTTCATCGCGGTGCAGTACCTTACCGGCCACAACTCAGTGAGTCCCATTATGCGCGAGCAAACGTCACACTGTATCATGTTCAACTCGAAAGTGCAGCGCACGCTTAACAACTTGTGGGAAAACTACGGACAGCTCTTCCCAAAAAAGGAGTTCCTGGCTCACTTTGCTCAAGCGACGGACGAGCGCAACGTGGGGACGCGACATGCCGCAATGGTTTACCACGAGCACATCGACCGGCTTGAATTCAATTACAAGTCCTGGCTCGCGCCCGCTTCGTTGCCGGACGGCGAAGTCATCCTCAGAGGGCCCGACCCGCCGAGGTTGCCGAGCCGCGCGGACATCCAGAAACAAGAGAGACTGAAACAGCTGGCGTACCGCGCGCCGAGCTGGCTGCCGACTTCGCTCAAGGGGATGTCGCGCCAAGAGCGGGAAATGATGCAGCGCATGTTATTTTACGGCGACCGCGCGAGACAGCGCCTGAAAAAGGACGGGAAGACCATGGCCCAACGGGACAAGGAGATCCTCACGCGGTTGGACGACCAGACCCGAGAGGCGGAGAGGTTGGCGGCGGAGCGATTTGCGCAGCAGAACCAGATGATTACACCGTTCAAGAACACGTTCGCGTACACCAACGCGGGCACGAAGGTCAAACCGCTCGCGCCAATTATAGGTGGCGGGCCGCCCGGCGACGGTTACGACAGCTCTTAAAGCGTGGGGCACGCTTGACCCGTAATATCAGGGGGAGGGTGGTCACAGCGGCCCCAAAAAAACAAAAAAAAGTTCTATCCCTTATAGCTAAAGGCCAAAAATGATACTAGCCGCGCTGCCGGCCGATCTCTTGGTGGAAGTGCTGTCGTACCTCCGCATCGGCGAGGTAGCGCACGCGATCCGCCACCTCAAAACGCACACAAACCGGTTCGCGCGCGGCCGGTGGAAACGGCGCAAAGTGCAGAACGGCGAGCTGTCCGGCCTGCACAAATTCCTGAACGCTACTTTTAATTACGACACCAAGTCGCTGCCACGCCTCATCAACACCGTGTCGCGCAAGAGCGAAGTTATCTGCTTTGCCTGTGTCCAAAAAAAGACGGTCGAGGGCTACTGTGCCACCTGTTTCGTGTTTCACCACCGCGACCGAGTAATCACGCCCTTCGCCGCGTGCAGGCGCATGGGCCGCACGTCTTTCCCCGTGCCCAGGACGACACGAGACTCCATCGTGGCGTTAGCGTACGTACCGGCCTACCGCTTCCGGCTGGCGTACGAGGACGCGGGCTGGCCGGTGCTGCAAATAGACAAGTGGACCACTTACTTGTGGCTGACGGGAGCCGAAGAAACCGCGGCCCGGTTCAAGCCCCGGTTCAACAAGGAGCTGTACATTACGGATTTTTAAATCTTCTTGATTTTTAATTAAAAAGCAAAATGCTCTGGGAAGCTATCAAGTTCATTTTCTTCTTCCCAGTCGTAAGTCAGAACAGGGGTCAGGAGTTCGAAAGGAGGCATTGTCTCTTCTTCGGCGTCAACTGTACCAACTGCCTCGTCCAGAGCAGATTGGAACGCGCTTGTTGTGTCTGGAGCGAGCTCGGCAAGAACTGCAAGTCCGTCCCTGACGCCCTCGAGATTGCTCACGGCAGCGGCGACGCTTGGTACAGAAGGCTGGTCGCTGACCCTGGCCTGTGTCCGCCGTGAGGGGCGTACGTTCCAGTCCGACGCGAATTGTGCAGTTACTTCGGCCGCGATTTCAGGGGCACAAACCCACGTGCCCGCACGTTGCCCGCGTTGTTTCGGGAATGTGAATTTCGAAATGTGACCGTTGGCTAAGCGGTAGGGGTGCAGCTGGAGGTGCCGACGTATTCTTTCCGCGCAACGGCTAGGAGTCAAAAAAGGATACGTTTTCCCGGCAAAATGAATCAGCGAAATTTTCCCGCCTGGCGCCACTCGGCACGGCTTTACTTGGCTCATTGCACTTTACGAGTTCAATAAAAGTCAGATTATGAGCTTTTAATTCTTGAATCTCTTAGCACAATTGCATAAACCGCGTGATCTGAGCGGCTGGTGTAGGATCGGCCGTATCAAGAGCGACTTTTGCATGATTGGCAAAACGGTAGGAAGCCTTCACGGAAAAATGGAATCTAACGTTCCGCGCCAAAAACCGGGCCAGCGCAGTTCTCCTGCATTTTGCTGCAAATTTGCCGCGAAAAATTCCACGGCCTGCCGGCGTAACCGTTCGGCTCTGGTCTCGCGAGGCAGCTGTTTGAGTGTGGGGGGGATGACGTACGCGAGCTCGCCCTTCAGGCGGTTGAAGTCCTCCGCCAACCTAGCCCCTTGGTCCACGATGGCCTGCACGATCTTGAGCAGGTCGGGCTCCGTCAGGGACGGGACGCTGCGTGTTTGCACTTTCACAAAATCGTAGAACATCTGGGACTTGAGGTTCGAGACGGCCTCGGTGTTGTTGGCAAACATCAGTGAGTGGCCGAGCACCCGCGACATGAAGATGGTGCGCGAGACTTGGCTGTGCTCGCCGTACAGCGCGTACGCACAGTTGGCGTAGATGGCCCGGAGCTTGTGTGGGCTAGGGATGAGAAAATCCTTCGCTCGTTCGTAGTGCATCTGCGTGAGGTAGTCGAACGTGTTTGAAAACCCCGCGCCCTTCATGGCCGTGGTGACCTGGTCGTTAATGAGCGCTTGGCTAGGCGTGTCCGTCACTTTTTTCGACTCGGCGAGCACGGCAGCGTCGAGACCTTCATCCGTTTGGCGGGCGGAGCCAAGGGCTGCTCGTCCTCCTGTGCTAAGATCTCTGCGCGGTGCGTAGTCCAGCTCAGGTAATCGCTCTTGGGCCTGTCCTTTTTCAGGAGCTTGTTCTCCTCGGGCGCCAGCCGCGAGCGGTGCCTGAAGTGGTTTTCGATCAGCCATCTCATGTGCTTCCAGATGCGCAGCACGCCGGCCGACGTGGCGGTAGGCAGTGCGATCGGCTCGCCTATAAAGATCAGGTCCTGCAGATCGCTGTCGGCCGGGTCTGAATCGGGCGCGGCCCCCTTCTTGGCCGCCCTGTGCTGGACGACGTGCTTCTGCCGCCCGATCTCCGAGAAGATGATATGCTCCTCTTCGTTCACGGGCAAGAACTCCGACCATTTCCAGAGCTCTATCTGCCGGCAGCCCAGAACCGCGAGCAGCAGGAAGCTCTGCAGGGCCCAGAGCGGGTAGCGCATCGTCGGCGCAAAGGGGCCGGTGTTGGTGCGCTTGGCCTCGGCCGATTCGAAACAGTCCGCTTCGGCTAGCATGGCCTGGTACAGTTCGTCCAGGAACGCAAACCACGGGTCCGCGAGCAAGGTGTTCCGCTCAGTCATCTTCTTGACATTGACTTCGTTTGTCTGCCTGACGGTGCGCTGGTTCAGCGTCCGGTCGCGGAAGAGGGACCCTTGCGTAAAGTGCTTGGCCACGAACTCCTTGCCCCAAGCGCACCGCGAGGGCTGTTTGGAGTTGTCTTTTTTCTTTATGTCCGCTTCCTTGTTGCTCGCGAGAATGAGCCACTGGGTCCTGAACTTCACGTACGCCTTGCTTCTCGTGTCGGAGTGCGGCTTGCACGCGTCCACTGGGTCGTTGATGAACGGCAGCCATTGTTCGACATCGCTGCGCAAGCGCAGCAGCTGGGTGCAGCAGTCCAGGAGACAAATCCAGAAGGGCTTCTTGGCCGCGCCCTTGACAGTGCAATACTGGTGGTTGGGGCCGAACACGTAAGTCCTGAAGGAACCGACGTCGTCGTGCCATTCGTCGCGGTTCTCTATTCTGGCGGCGCTGTCCGGAAGCGTGAGCCAGGCATTCTCGTCCGAGGTCGCGATGACCTTGAAATCGACCATGGTCGCCTCTTTTGAAGAAAGCAGCTTCTCGTCGTCTAGCCCCGTGCCGCGAAAAGTGTCGACCGCGTGCAGCACGCCGCTCTTCTCGGTGCCCTTGATGATAAACTCGCTCCATTTACCCCGGCGCGAGTTGATGACCGCCGCCAGCCGCTGCGAAGGCTGGTGCAGGGCAGGTTCGACGCCTAGCGAGACCAGGTGCACGCGGTCGAGGACTTCCTCGCGATTGTCTTGGAGGTTCTTCAGCCCGCTTATGAAGCCCTCCCTGTAGGTTGACCACAACCACTGCTTATTAGCAAATTGCTTGTGCAAGGGCAGTCTCGCGAAGCTCGGCACCGGCTTCTTGCCTTCGCGGATTTCTTGTGGGGTCGTGTTATTAAAGGCGTCGATTTCCGCTTGGGACGGGCCTCCGGTGAAATCAACGACCTCGCGCCCGTTCGGACCGGCACCAAACCTCCCGCTGCTGACCCACATTCTTTGTTATTTTTAATGATTAGGCAGTACAAGATTTGTTTTTTCAGCAACAGCCACAGCAATCACGGCCGGCGTCTTTTTCTTTTTTTTCTTTTTCTTTCTCTTCTTGGCGTGCGGGCCGGACAGAAGATGGCTCGCCAACGGCCGCGCGAGGCCGCTGCCGTTCAGTGAACCAGTCAAGGGGATGAAAGGCCAGCCTTGTTCTTCGCACACGAGCGCGAACATGGCGCTTTGTCTGTGCCTCGACTCGGCTTGTTTCAGCTCCGGCACCTGCGCCGCTAGCTCTTCTTCGTCCATCAACAGCAGGAAAGCCCAACGTCTGATAGTTGACGAAACATCTTCTCGCCCACGCATAGCGCTGCCTCAGCTTCTTCAGCACCTTTGGCCAGCAGGCGTCGACTTTCTTGAAGAGGCGTTCCAGCTCCTCTAGCGTTTCCTTGCTCGGCTCCCGCCGGCCCCGGCCGCAGCCTAGCAGGTGGCACAGCTGGCTGGCCTTGTCGATGGTCAGCGGGCCTAGCTTCTCCCTGCGCCAGATGTACGCGAGGCGAGCGGGCGTCGCGACGTGTGCCCGCCACTTGTGGACAAGGCGCCTCGCCTGTGCCAACAAGGCCGGGCTGACACACGACGCAGACTGATTGATACCTCGAAGGTTGAACGTCTCGCGAGTGATCTGGCGGAACCGGCTCAGGCGAGTGTAGCCGACATGTCTGTGAGCGTGTTGCTCTCTTACCATCTGTCCGTTCACTAGCAAGCGTTGTGACGTGTACAGCTCGTGCTCTGTCTTGACTAAGCCACACTTCGAGCAGTACGTACCTGTGGTTGCGAGGCTGAAGGTCCAGACGTGTTCGCAGGATATAATATGACGGCAGGCAAACAGGTGCCCAAGATCGAACGCGGCCGTTTAAAATTCAAGATTTGAAAACAAATGAAAGAGTTGAAGAAAAGTCGGGGAAGTCAGAAAGGATGGAGGGCACTGAATCTTACAAGGGCAAGTGCCTGCACTGCTCGTACGGCTGCGCGCGGGACGACGGCAGGTGGTTTGGGCTGCCAATTGCCCACGCGGGCGAAGAGTTGTGCGTCTGGGGTCACTTCTGCACGGTAGGCTGCGCGGCTAAGTTCGCGGAATACGGTATAACCGAGACGCTGCGTTCGAGTTCAATGGACCTGCTGCACTCGTTCCTGAGGGTTAATCTACACAAGCAGCTGGTTCAACCGGCGCCGCCACGACACGAGCTAGTAGACTACGGCGGACCGCTAGACATCTCGGCTTTCAGGGCCGTGGGCCGGGTTGTGAATTGGTACGTGCCAGTGCACAGAAAGGAAACACAGAAACATTTTATTAGCCAACTTCGGGCCGCAAGTACACGCTGAGGAGGCTTAAGCGCCTGCCCGGGATTCGTCTCTCGTCCGCTTGAGCTTCTTCTTCTTGCGCTTGATCAGCTTGCGGCTCTCTTCGTCCTCGGCGGCGCCGTCGGCGGTCAATGGAAGCGGCGCGAGCAAAGCTGGGGGCGGTTCATTGGCGTCGGCCAGAATAGTGTACTTGAGCCACAGACCGCCGTCCCGCTTGAAGACGAGGTGCAGCACGTTCTGTGTAACGCCGACCAGCACCCTGCCCGTCTTTTTCTCTTGGAAAGCGCACGATTTGAGTATCTTCTTGAGGATTTCCAGGGCGTAGACACACTCGCCGGCTTGGACGGGCGGGTGTGACAGGTCCGAGCGCAGCAGCGAGTCCTTGTCCTCCGCGACCAGAGCGATTCCGCCAAGGCAAGTGCGTGCCAGCCGGCCTGCGTCCACCGCCCGCAGCGAGGATTCCGTGCAGAGCCTGTCCACTTCCACAAACAGCCGGCAGTGCGAATTGCTCTTCGAATGGTGCCTGATCACGGCGTTCAGCGCCGGGCCAGAGACTTCGACGAGGCGGTCGAGATTGGTCCACTCGGTAGTCGGCAGGAAGGCCGCTTCTTGGGACACGAGCAGCGAGGTCAGGTCGCTGTAGTGCTCGAACGATTTGGACTCGTTGTAGAATTTGACACACAGCTTTTATCCACCGCGACTGACAGTTCGAGTATCATGCCATCGCGGAAAGTAGAGAGCCAGCAGGACAGTTCCTTGAGGTCGACGCTGAACACGCACTTTGGGAACATCAGGTTGACATAGTCGCCGTTCGCGCCCGAGAAGGGCACCACGAACTGCGCGACGAGCCCGTTGGCCGCGCTGCAGAGCACGAGCTTGTCGACGGTCGCTTCGACCCTGGCCTCCAGCAACAGAGGCGACAGCGAGTCGAGCGCCCGGCGGAACGCGATGCCGCGCGACTTGGACCTCCAGAGAAAACGATTCATCATTTTTTGGAGGACACTGTTTCTTTTTTATGCCAACCTTTTAATTAAAACTTTTAAATTGCGACATTCGAAATTTAAGATTTAAAAGGGGAAGAAAAGCAGTTCTGGCAAAAAGAGCCATAAATCGAAAAAAATGTCGATCGTCACGGGCAACAACAACGAGGTGAGGGTCTTTGACACGGCGGCCGACCCGAAGAAGCTGCGCCTGTCGGAACCAAGGAGCGCCTACGGGAGCATCTTTTCGAACCTGTGCTATGTCGACAAGAGCCTCACGCTGGTTCTGCCAGCCATGCAGCTTGCCTGGGATCCGTCTGTGTACGACCAAGGCAACAAGGCAGCTAAAACAAACATTGACCTTGATTTCAAGCACGCGCGACAGTACGGCGCGGTGCTGCAGGCCTACAAGGTGATGCGAGCGATTGACGACCGTGTGGCAGAGATCGTGGTTGAAAACCGCGACAAGATTGTTCCGACAATGAAGAGGGCGGGCCCGATGGCAAAGAGTGACGAGCAAGTCAAATGCTGCTACCAGCCCTGTACGCGCCTGCGCACTTCGCAAAAGTCGGACCGCGCCTGGGCGCCTCGTCTGACCGTCACCGTCACGGGCGCCCGGTTCCTCGGAGGCGGGGACACTAACACGCTGCAAAAGGGCGACGTGGTGAAGTGTGTCATTCAAGCTACTGCGCTGTGCAGCAAGGGCGAAAAAGTCATGCTCTCTTGGCGCGTGCTGCAGATCCGGAAACAAGAAGAGGGCCTGCCCTATCCGGACCAGGACCTCTCGGAACGAGACGCGTTTGGAGTGTCTCTGTCAGGCGAAGAGAACGGCGTAGACGTTGAGTGACTGCGACTGGCACACGTAAGGACCGCGCAGCGCGGAGAGTTGCAGCTGGGCCTTCATCGGCACTTCCCAGACGGTCTTGAACAGTCGTTTGATGTCGTCCGGCACGGAAAGTTCCTGGACAGAGCCGTCGTTTCGCAGCAGTTGCTCTCTGACAGCAGGGGTTCAGAGCGCCCTTTGTTCGAGAGCTTTGACCAAGTGCCGGTTGAGTATAGCGTGCTCGCCGGCCAGGGTCCTCCTGACCATGAGGTTGCTGTAGATTGGCTCAAAACTCTCGCAAACACCGAGAATCTGCGAAGTGCTGGCGGTGGGCATGAGCGCGATCAAGAGGCTGTTGCGCAGCCCGTGGGCCTTGATGTCTGCCTTCAGCCTAACCCATCTGCCGGTCGATCGCTCCACGCCCCAGAGGTCCGGCTGCAGCCGCAATTGTGAGGCGGGACTGCCTTCAAACGCCGGGTATCGCCCTTTTTCTCTGGCCAGTTCGGCGCTGGCACTCAGCGCCGCGTAGTAGATCTCGCGCGAAAGGCGCTCGTTCAGGGCGGCGGCTTCGGGGCTCTCAAAAGGTAGTCCCAGGATCATAAACAGATCTGCAAGTCCACAGATGCCGAGCCCGACGGGCCTGTGCTCGAAGTTAGACATTTTAGCTTCGAGGACGGGGTACGTAGTAATGTCAATAATCCGGTCGAGATTGCGCACGGCGGTGCGCGTGACAGCGTGGAGGAGGTCGATGTCGACCATTTTCTTGTCCGGTGTGAGGAAGCGGGGCAGACAAAGCGACGCGAGGTTGCAGACGGCGGTCTCTTCTGACGAGGACGTTTGCATGATCTCTGCGCAGAGGTTCGAGTTCTTGATGGTGCCCGAGTGCTGCTGGTTGCTCTTGGCGTTTGCGTGGTCTCGAAAAATGAGGTAAGGCGACCCGGTTTCGATCTGTGATTTGAGAATGGCGGACCACAGGTGCCGGGCTTTCACTTTCTGGCCCTGCTGTGTTTTCTCGGCGTGGGTGTAGCGAGACTCCCATAACTTGCACCAGCACTCGTCCAGCCCCGACAATTCCGTCGGACAAAACAGCGCCCAGTCACCTTCATCCTTCACTCGTTGCATGAACAGATCGGGTATCATCAGCGACGTAAACAAGTCCCTCGCGCGATTTTCCGCCGCGCCCGTGTTTTGGCGGAGTTGGAGGAACTCGTAGATGTCCTTGTGCCACGGGGGCATGTACACCGCAAAGGCCCCCTTCCTGCGTCCTGACTGGTTGGCGTAGCGACTCGTTTCATTAAGAATATGACAGAGAGGCACAACTCCGTCGCTCTTGCCTCCCGTCCCGTAGATCTTGGATCCTGTCGTCCGCACGTTGCCGATGTACAAGCCTATGCCTCCCGCGTGTTTGGAAATGACAGCACAGTCTTTCACGGTTTCAAAGATCCCGTTGAGCGAGTCTTCTCTGACAGGCAGCAGGAAACACGACGCCAGCTGCTGGTTCCTGCGCAGGCCCGCATTGAACATAGTCGGCGAGGCGTGCGTGTACAGGCCAACACTTAAGAGGTTGTAAGTGTCCTGGATCTTGCGCAAAACGCTGTCTTCGCTTTCTGCTAGGTTGTAGTGCAGCGCGGTTGCGATTCGTGCAGCGCGGTTGCGATTCGCAAGTACAAGTATTGCGGCGTCTCGCAGATCTTGTTGTCGCACTCACGGAGGAGGTAGCCTTGTTTGAGCGTGGCTATGCCGAAAAAGTCAAAAGTGAGGTCTAGTTCCTGCCTTATCATCACGTTCAGGGCGGCGGCGTGCTTGTCCACAAAGATTGAGAACGATGGCACCAACGACGGGCGCAGACGATCCATCGAGCCGGCGAAGGTAGGGGAACAATTTTTTTGGATATTGCTGGCCTCGACTCTGCCTCCGAGCAGCGCAAAGTCCGGGTGGTAAGAGGCCAAAGCCGCACAGCTCGAGGCCGCGAGTCCGTCCAGCTCGGACGTGGAAATACCGTTCCGCAGGCCGGCAATAGTGGTCTTGGCCACCTCGACCGCGTTGGCGCCGGGCAGGTCACTCGCAAGGACCGAGATGCGGTGCAAGATCTTGTCGAAGCAGACCGGCTCAAACGAACCATCTCTTTTTTTGACCTGCATTGGTAGTGCTTACATTTTTAGGCACGAGAGAAAAAAATAATTCTCTGTTGAAATGCTGGAAGCCAAAATACGAAGCCAGCAGTGCGTCCGTCACTAACAATTCTCCTTTCCCCGTAGCAGCAAACAGCATGTACAAGAGCCCGTGCCACAGGCGGTTCTCGGCCCACCACACTTTACCGCCCAGGAAAAGGCCCTTTTCTTGTTTATTCAGAACTTCGGAAAGCCACACCACGGCGGGGACCATGGCAAGAACGCGTAGTTTGTCTTTGGTCGGAGGTGTGGCGTCAAGTGCCACTTTGGCAAGTAAAAATCTGGCAGGAAGGCACCCACCAACAAAGAGCCAAGAATTGTCTTGAGCTTGTGTGTCTGTCATGTCTAGCTTAATCAGCCAGAAACGTTAGACCTTTGATGTCGAAAGTTCAATTCTCTGATATTGCTACTGTCAGGCGCGCCCTTTTTTTTTTGGGGTTTATTAATTATTATCATTTTTGAAGAAAAAAGTTTCCGGGAAAATATAGTTTTTTAATAATTGCAAAAAATCTCAGACGTCAGCGTCATGGGTTACCTTTTGCTTCTTCAGCGGCCTGTGGTCTCGGTACAGACCGTCGTGGAACTGCTCGGCAAAGCACACGGCTACATGGCCCTTTTTTTTGCCGCCGATCATCTTGTGGAGCACAAAAGCGGATTTCCTCTTCTTGGAACCGCCTTTCTCTCTCCCTCTCTCTGATTTGTTGTCATCTTTTGCCAAGTACAACCCAAA
Source organism: Paulinella micropora (assembly GCA_019918135.1). Lineage (NCBI taxonomy): Eukaryota > Cercozoa > Imbricatea > Euglyphida > Paulinellidae > Paulinella > Paulinella micropora. The sequence continues at coordinate 15,958 of WBZZ01000276.1, forward strand.
CATGTTCACTGCGTACTGCAGTCTGTTCAGTGACGACTTGTGCTTTTTTGTAAGCGCTGCCTGGTCCTCCGACCTAACCCCTGCCTTTGCATAAAATAGATCGTCACAGGCGCGTCGCCATACCGCGTCCTTCTCTTGCAGCAGCTGGTTAGGGATCTCCGTGTGCGTACCCTTCTCGTGATCGCACTCCTTTGGCTTTTTGGTGCACGCGCTGGCATCCAGCTCACTGAAGCTGCTTTTGCCCAGCGCCTCGCTGACCGTTTTAGCAACCTCGTATAGCTTGGCTGCATTTTCCTTTGTTGCGAGGATCTGTTGTGGCCCGGCGAGCCTGACTGCGCTCCTAGCGGCTGCCCGCGAGTCGAGCTTGGGCAGGGCAGACTTGAGCCGCCGGAAAGCCCGCACCAACTCAACCGTGTTGAGATTGGCCGCATGAGCGAAGAAGCCTGGGTACCGGGCAAGCACGTCAACCACCTGCGTTTGCATCTCCTCCAGTGAATGCTTACCCCTGAAATTCTCCATCTGTTCCTGGCGCCACAGCACGTCGCGTTCAACGGCGCTGCTCTTCCAGTCAATCAACTGGGTCAGCGCCAGGCGCAGCAACACGTCGTCTTTTGTCTGCGCCGGCTCTTCCTCTTCTTCTCCCTCTTCTCCTTCTTCTTGCTCTCCGTCGTCCTTGTCGTGTTCTTCTTTTTCATGCCATCCTTCTTTCTCCGCGCGCGCCGAGGCTAGTTTCAACAGTCGCTCATCTAATGGCTTGGCCTCATCGAATGTTATGATGAAGTCGGTGGACAGCTTCCGCCAGCAGCCGTAGCCCAGATCTCTCTGGTGCTCGACCTCACGGGCTATCAAGCGCAGCTGCAGAGAAGCAGGGATTTCGTATCTGTGCACCCTGCCGCTGCTGTCGGTAAATTCGCCCACCCGCCGCGCGCCGTCTATGAGGGCCCAGTCCGAGACCTTGCCTTTCTTGGCAGCCTGGTTAATCATCTGATTTTGTTTCTGTGTAAAGTTCCGAAGCATCGTCTTGAACAGCTGGCAGTGCTGCCAAGCCTTCCCTGCTCGCGCAAAGGCTTCGTCGAAGAACCTCACGGGACCTAACCCACCGTCACCAAAATAGGCCAGGATAGTCGCGGGTGCTGCTAGGTTGCGCGCTCGCAGCAGCATCTGCGCCAGGCCCCGGCCGGAAGGCCCAGTAACAACCACCTTGCGTTCTCTGTCCGCACAGTTGAGCATGACGAGCTGGAAGGGCGTTTGCGCGTCAACCGCCACCATGGCAGCGGAAGTGGAGAAAATGCCACGGGTGTCGCGGCCTTCGCCATGTCTCTCGTCCAAGTTGTCAACGCACTTGCAGTCGTCGTTGTAGCACAGCCAGCCATCGATGTTCGCCAGCATGCTCTGTTTGGTTCTCTCCGCCGTCCTGCCGTCAATGATGCGCACCCTCGCTCCTTCTGCCCACTCGCTACGAGTCTTGTTGTCGTGTGCGTACCTTGCCTTCTGTTCATCGGTCCAGCAGGCCTTAGGGCCAGCAGGCCTGTTCTGCCTGCACAGTGCCGCGGCGTCCAGCTCGGGCGTGTGGTGCTGTAGGGCCTTGCCTTTCTCTACCAGCTCGTCGTAGGCTCTGCGCGCATCTGGGCTGCCCACGAAGTCCGGAAACGTGTGGCCGAGCCTGACCATATCGTCGTAGGTAGACTCCAGCGCGCGCTGTGACCGGAAGCAAGTCCAGCTACGCTGCGCGTTGTCAGCAAGGCTTTCCGCTAGAATTGTTTTCCAAGTGTCGTAGTCTGGCACGATCTTCAGCCTGCGCTCCAGCGAGGGCAGAATGTAGGAGTAATGATGAAACTCTACCTGCGCCTGCGCCTGCTCCAACGTGTCGCACTTTGCACGTTTGAAGGCGATCCCTTCTTCCTTGCTACAAAACAAGAAGTCGTACAACCTGCTGCATTCCGTCAGGTCCTTATCCATGATCAGGAGGCGCTCCGTTCGTTCGCACACGTCCATCAGAACGGTGTTGTTGGTACGCAGGTTGCCTCGGTTGGTCTTCTCGCTCACGGTCTGGTCGCAGATCAGAATGAACTCGTCCAGCACGCAAAGCGAGTATCGCTGAATGAAGGGCAGCCCACCGTCACCCCTTTCCTTGCTTTGCAGTTTCCACAACGACTCCTCCTGACAAAAGACTATTTTCGCTTCGTACAGATCACGGTAGGAGCCGGTGTCCTGATCCTTCTCGTAGTACACGACGGTATCATCGATGATGCTTTGCAGAACCACGGAATTGCTGCTGGTAGTATGCTGTTGCGCCAGTTCCTCTTCACATAACCGCTTCACTTCTGCTGCCTTCCACGCATGGCACTGGATCAGCAGTCCGCCGCCGCCGCTGGTGGCCTGTGTCCGTCGCCCCGTGACCCACAGGATCCTGGCACTAGGATTCTCCCGGCGCAGCCGGTAGATGAACTCGAAGGCGGTGTAGGTCTTGCCCATCCCCGTCCAGGCATTGAGGCATTGCACGCTGTGCTTCTCAAATGAGAGCGAGTGCAGAACGGGTCGCCCGCTCGCTGTCTTGGCCATGTCGTCCACTGTCACATAGACCGGCGTGTTGGTACAGCCAATGCTACTAAGGGGCAACAGGACTGACTCCAGGTCACCGGGCTGAGCGACCATCTGCTGCACGGACCAACCAATGTCAGTCGGGTGCACAGGGACGCAGACTTCCACGCGCTTGCCAGCCACATTCATGTACTTGACGCCTGGCTTGCTCGTCTCGACTCCTGGGTAGACAGCGTTTTCTCTAATGTAGGCGTTCAGCTCGCGCACCACCGCGTCCTTGTCCTTTGGCAGCTTGCCCTCTCGGTCCGAAACAATGACTTCGTCGTGCACCAGGCAGCAAATGTCACAGCCCTTGTCCCAAAAGAACTGCATGGCAGTCCTCATGGTCACTGCCTCATACCTAGTTGCCAGGTAGTGCACGAAGCGGCCGAGCTTGTCGTAGAGGGTCGCCGAGCGGCAGGGAAGGTCTCCTCCGCGTCGCCCTTCTTCTCGCAATCTTTCCACAGCTTCTTGTAGTACCAAGTGCCCAGGAACTCGGCCGCGGCCCGTACCGCCGCCTGGTAGGCACGGGTGGTGGGGTAGTCGCCAGCGCACGAAGAGTCCTCGAACTTGCTGCCGCCATGCGTGATCTTGAGCATAGCGCTCTTGGCGCCCTCCCGGTCCACGCCTAACTCCTTTTGCACGCGCCCTAGCACATCCTCCCGCCGCTCGACGTACTCTTGCAGGGCAGAGACCTTGTTGCCAAGGAGTTCACGAGCGCGCGGCACCTCGCGAACCAAGAACCAAATGAAGTAGGGCACGCTGTTTTTGATGTCGAACGCCCAGTGCCAGTCCTCGAGGCAGAGCCTGCGCAGGGCCTTGGGCGCGTTCTGGTAGCCGCAGTCAGCGTAGAGCCTGCCGACTTTGCGACCACTCCCGTAGCTGTAGCTCACCTTCATGCCGCCATCGCTGTTGCAGGCCGCGTGCAGAGCCAACAGGAACTGCTTGTAGAGCGGGTTAAGGCGCTTGTTCTCCACCAACTGCGCGAGCTTGGATTGGTCCCCTGTCTCGTACAGAGACGGCATGACACGATTGTACCTACCATACAGGACATCCAATAAAAATTCAGCCAACCTCACAAAAAATTTAGCGTAAAATTTCACGTAAATTTCGACAAGGGGAAAATTTGGCAATAGTCTCGTTCCGGCTGCAGACCACTTCTCGAGTTTATTGACTCGAGAAGAATGAGCTGGTCAAGGCAGTCCGTTACTTTTTTCCAAGGTTGGCGCGAAACGGTTTTCTAGAATTTCCGTTGCGAATCATTGCATTTTTGTACCATATCACTTCCTTTTTTTGCTCATATCACAATATTTCGGCCATATCACTATTATTTGGACCCTATGGGGACAAAAAGGCAATACGTGCCTGAACCAGCAGCTAGGCGCGTGCCACTGCCATGACAAAAAAGTAACGGGCTGTCAGTCCAGCCTCATAATCCAAGAACCGACGCAAAAAAGTAACGGACGAAGGACATGTTCGCACGACCCTGTGACCGCGTGGAGACTCGACAGGCCAAGCGACGCCGCGTGGACAAGATGGCGCTCGCCGTGCCGCTGACTGGACTGACGGAGCCCATGACTGTACCAGAGATGATAGAGTACACCGCCCGACGGGACGAAGCGGAATACACTATCCCTGGCACGTGCGATTTCGCCGAACACGACTACACCGAACCAGAAAGCGCCAGAACCCCGGACGAAGTGACGGCGGAACTCATCGCAGAGGGCGAGGCTGGTGCTTGGAGGCGGGGCAGCTACATACAATGGTCCGACCTAGACAACGTTATCGCTGGTCGCTACAGCAGATTCGAACAAGTGAACAAACCAGGCGACTCGACCCTCCGAGCAATCGCGGCTAGCTATCTCGCTGCGCGTTTCTTGGCCACGCTGCTGCCGCTTGGAGTGGCTAATAATATATGCAAAGATTACATCGCGCCCCCTTTTGTCAACGACATAGATCCTGAACAATGGGTTTCCCTGATGACGACGGCCGGTCACAGCTGGTATGGCGCAGCTACATGCCCACCATGAAACGTAATTCATTCTACTACGAGCCTTTGCTGGAAACCCCACAAGAAATGAAATATATAGACAAATTGCTAAGATATCCTTACATCGCCAGCGGAGTCATTATGAGAATTACACCTGAATCGCTGGGAGGCCTCAGAGCGCAGCACGAGCCGCTAGCACGCGCATACTTAAGCAAGCGAGCGGCACTTCACAACAGGCGCATTGCGGCTTTCAGAGCGAGAGTAAAGAAGATTGTTCGCAAAAATTTGTAATTATTCAATAAAAGCAAAGTGTATATATCACTATGCACAAATAGCAACCACTCCCCCTTCCCCCGGACCAAGGGTCGCCAGCGGGGGGCGCTCGCCACCCTCTCCACCCCTCGCAGCCCCCCCAACCACTTTCTGGGCCTTTTGATCAAAATCCAGCCTCATACAAACTCATTTCCATCAAAAGACCCGGAATTTTTCTGGGCCTTTTGATCAAAATCCAGCCTCATTTTCTGGGCCTTTTGATCAAAATCCAGTCTCATACAAGCTCATTTCCATCAAAAGGCCCGGACCAGCCGCTGAACCAGGCAGATTTCCCGGACTCCGGGCCTTTTGATGGCAACGAGCCCGTATAAAAGCAGGAATTCCATCAAAAGGCCCAGGCTGTGACATTTTCCCGGGAAGTGGCACCCACCGCCAAAATTCACCGGATGGTGGGCCTTTTGATGGAAATCAGCCTCTGTACAAGCCGGATTTCCATCAAAAGGCCCAGACCGTGAGATTTTCCGGGAAAAATAATGGATGGGGCGGGGGGTGGCACCCACCACCAGACGGTTCAAGTAGCGGGCCTTTTGCCAGAAATCAGCCTCTATACTAGCAGGATTTATATCAAAAGGCCCAGACTGTGCGATTTCCAGGGGAAAAAATGATGGGAAGGGGGGGGGTGGCACCCACCACCAGACGGTTCAGTAGCGGGCCTTTTGTCAGAAATCAGCCTGTATACTAGCCTAAATTCCTACAAAAGGCCCAGACTGTGTCATTTTCACGGGGAAATAGGAAAAAAAAGAGGGAGGAGGGGGGCACCCACCACAAGACGGCTAAGTTGCGATCGCCACTGATCAGTTAGGCGGTGACCTCCCCCCCCCTCCCCCCCCCCCTCCTCTCTCTCCTCTCTCTTTTTTTTTCTCCTTTTTTCCCCGGGAAAACTGAAGGCTGGACCTTTTGTTAGAAATTAGCCTGTATACTAGCCTGTAGTAGATTCCAACAAAAGGCCCGGACTGTGAGATTTCACGGGAAATTGCACATTTCCCTTTTCCACGGGAAAACTGCCATGCTGGACCTTTTGTTAGAAATCAACCTCTGTACAAGCCAAATTCTGACAAAAGGCCCAGACTATAAGATTTCACGGGGAAATAGAAAAAGAGGAGGAGGGCCGGTTGTTCTTTTTTCAGCCGTATTTTCACTTTAATTTCAGCTAAATTTTTTAATGAGACAGACATGACAAACAAGACATACTTTTTAATAAAGTACCCCCCCCCAAAAAAAACTGATTTTTTTCCCGGACCCCCCTGGGACAGACGTTGAAAATCGTGTCATATCTGTCTTACGCGCGAGACTACCACCGTGCCCTTGCAGGAAAGGGCCGTGAATGTCTGCTCGTCTGGTGATGAGGCGATGGACAGAGTTGAAGATGCGACAGGCCCCGAGGTTTTGCTGTGTGAGTGCCATGGCGTAGTGGCTGGCAGCGTTCAAAAGCAGACCGTGGTCCAGGTCTACTGCCACTGTGTGTGCCCAGCTGCTGACTAGAAAGAGCCCGCGAATGCCGCTGCCCTTACGAGTGAGATCGTACCAGCTCACCTTCTGGAGGGGGCGCAGAGAGTAGAGCGAGCCAGTGTCCGAGCACCGGAAGCCGCCCCCTATAAACTCCAAGAGCTGCTGGACCTCGCAGTAGCCTCCCAGCTTTTTGTGCAGGAGGTCAAGGTACTTGCCGGACGGACGGCAGCCAGCGGCGACCAGCGCGTTGAAAAAGGCGTCCTGGACGCAGTAATAGCGGCCGCTGGAACGAGCTACCAGGCGGTATAGGTCGCCACGCGGGAAGGGATCCTGGCTGTCGTCCGCGCCGCTGCCCAGTGGCCAGTAAATATCAGGTTTCCGACCATTCCTCTTGCGAAACACTGCTCGGCTGATGCACGCGTCGACCATATTCTCCCTCTCCTTGTGATCACGCTCTCTGCCTGGCTGGCCTGCAAACTCGTCCCTGAAGACCTTGATCGCGATGAGCTCTTGCACAGGTCTTTTCCCCAGAGGGTTTGCATTGTCAGGAAAAGCGATGATGAACGAGTCTGTCTCCAAGTTGACTTCCAATTCCTCTTTGCCAGGGGTGGGAGGATGGGGCTGATTTTCCCAGTCGTATGCTATCCACAGAAAGCTCTCCTTGCCAGGCAACGGTGCTTCCTGGCGAATGGACTGCCTAGCCTTCTTAGCTTCCCGTTCCAAATCCTCTGCCGACAGGTCTTGCAGCCGCTGCCATTCCTCGTCCTCTGGCCCGTCATCTGGTTGTTCGCCGATATGACCAGAGTCACACCCAAGCTCGGATACGTGATTATAATCGATAGCCAGGCGCAAGCAGGCCATCCGGGTCTGCTCCTGTTCAGACATCTTCTTTGCTTTCTTCTTCGCCCTCTTCTTCTCCTTCTTCTTCCGCTTCTTGTCAGATGCGATCGAAGGTTGTGCCTTTTTCTTGCCACGGACGCGGTCCAGAGGGGTATTCTCCTCTCTGTGCATGCGACCAGCAGCTGGTGGTGGCACGGCACTACCGCTTTTCCAGCCAGAGCCGCCCGCATTGGGCGCGGCAGCCTTGGCTGTTGAGCGAGTAGTAATCTTTGCAGGGCCGCCCGCGTTGGGCGCGGCAGCCTTGCTCGGACTGGTCGTGACACCGACAACACCCCTGGTGCGCTCACTTCGACGAATCATCGAAGGCCTGGCAAGATCAGAAACCACAAGGGTTTAGGGTTTGTGCAATCGTCGGTTTTTTTCAAAAATAAATGAATGGCTGGTATTTATCCAAAACTTAGGGAGACTCGCGCTTGTGGGTGGGGGTCCGGTGCCACCGCCTACCACAAAACACAGGTGGCACCAGTGACCGCAAAAACAATGAAACAAATAAAGTTGTGGTTGTGGATACACAAATGCCATTTTTTCCTGCATGGGCCGGGACAAAAAGGCAATAGATTATCCCACCATGCAAAAATGGCATCCTATTTATCAGGCCTATCGACATTTCTTCTACTCATACATACATATGTATGTATGTATGTATGTATGTCTGTACGTATGTATGTATGTATGTATGAATGTATGTATGAATGTACGTATGTATGTATGTATGTATGTATGTTTGAAGATGAAGAGACTCACATAGTCCTTCCGCCCTCCACGAAAACAACACTCGCAGCTTACGCTCTCTCAAGTTGTGCACATATGAAACATGTGAAGTACCTGTGTATGTATGTATGTATGTATGTATGTACATATGTATGTATGTATGTATGTGTGCACATATATATGCATATACACATATGTATGTATGTATGTATGTATGTATGTATGTATGTATTCGAGTATATGTATGTATGTATGTACATATGTATGTATTTATGTATTTATGTATGCATGTATGTATGTATGTATGTATGTATATGTATGTGTGTACATTATGTATGTACATACAGTATGTATGTATGTATGTATGTATGTATGTATATATGTATGTATGTATGCATGTATGTATGTATGTATGTATGTATGTTCAATCATTCAATCATATAGTACATATGGACATACATATGTATGTATGTATGTATGTATGTGTGTGTATGTATGTATGTATGTATGTATGTATGTATGAGTACTTGTATGTATGTACGTAATCAACTAAATATTTTCTGAATACAGCAAGTAAAATGCAAAAGTATGCCTCCTCTATGAAGGAAAATCCCCCTGTTTTAGACCAATTCCCCATACTAGTATTTTAGACTGGTCTGTCTTAGTCAGGCCGGGCCGCCGTCGATTCAAGGTGAGTTACTTGTAAAGTACGGGCCAGACAAGCAAAATGGAATCAATTTAGGCCTGCTCACGTGAAAACACTGCTAAAAAGCTGAAAAGAAAGTCTGAAAACTGATAAACTTTAACTTGCTGAAAACCTTGAAAACATTGTGAAATAATAGTGCGGCCCCGCTGCGGGCCGTACTTATGATCAGCCGGGCAGTACTACCTGCATGTTTGGACCCCCACAAATCGTAAGGAATTCATAAAAAATTTGGAAATATATATTTGCTGTTATGCTTGGGCCGTTCCTTCATTCTGCTTGGGCCGACATACTAACTTTTGCACAAAATTCGTACAAAAATACTGAAAACCAACAACCGAAAAATCTCTAATGTACGTCAGGAGCACTAGTACTCTTCCGCCATTGAAAAGCACAGTTTCTTAGAGAAGATGATTACACTTTTCGCGCAGATATTTTTCAAGAAAAATACTCGCTCGAAAAGTGTCCTACAATCCCAAATCGTCATTTTTTAACAACTAACAAAATAATAAAGAAATCAAGAGAAATCAAGAAAGGAAGCAAGAAAAGGATAAATGAAAAATTACCTTAGTAATCGTCGCCACCTCCACTCATCTTCATTAAACAAACCTACCATCACACATACTGTATGAGGTAGGATTTTTAAAGTTTCCCACTACTAGATATTTTAGATATTGCACGCGAAGGGGAATAGATATTGTCGATATTGCCCGCGAAGGGGACTAGATATTGTTGATATTGCCCGCAAAGGGAACTAGATATTTTCTCTTACCACCTCGATTCCCTACCTGTTTCAGACCGACACGCCGTCCGTGTCCGCGTCCCTGACCCCGTCGGCCACGACCAGCGCTTCGTTCTCCGGGTCCCTGACACCTTCGCGCTCGCTGTCGCTCTCGCCGTCGCCGCCGCCGCCGGCCGTGATCGTGCGCGGCGGCGGCGGGAGCTGTCTCCGCGCGGGAACAGCCGCGTGGGGCGACTGCGGCACGTTGTCCGAGCAGCTAGACATGGCAGTCACACTGCACGACTCCCGCGTGCAGTGGCCGTCCTACGGCTCGGGCCGTTTTGCCTATGCGCTGGCCGCCGCTTCGGCGCTCGGCTGCGACCTGCTGCCGTCATCGCCCGCGCTGGCCCAGAACTTCTCGCTAACCGTGGCGCCGCTGGACAGCCACGACGGGCTGCAGCAGGTCACCGCGCTGGAGGTGCGGCCCGGCGCACTCCTGCTGCGGCTCACCGGCTGCGGGCTCGACCACGTGCTGCGGCCGCGCGTGGGCTGGGTGCCGGGAACGTTTTGCGGCGGCCAAGGAGAAGAGTGCCTCGTGACGCTGACCGCGGTTGGAATCAGCCCGACGCCGTCCGCCAGCACCAGCTTTAGTTCGTCAAGCAGCCCCACGCCCAGCCGCAGTCCCCCGCCGTCATTCGTGCTGCTGGACCGCTTGGGCTACTGCCTGAGCCAATCGCAGCAGCAGCTCCGGTACGTAGACTGCGGCGGCGGGCTAAACGCCGGTCCCAACGAGATCTGGTACCATATCACCGATTTCTCTGCGCACTTCCCTGACTGCTGGTCGACGCAGGCCGATTTCGGAAGCTGTCTAACGTGCTATCAATGCCACTATTGGATGGTCGAAGAAAAGCAGGCGCTTTTTATGACGATTGGCGACCCGTGCACCCTCAGTAGTTCTGCGTACACCTTCAGCGGCGGGCTGACGCTAGATCAGGGCCGCTTGCGCCTGACACGGCCCTGTGGCGCGAGCTTTGACGTGTGGCTGCAGCGCGATCTGACATGGGCGCAGGCCCCTGAGTACGCTCTGCAGCTAACGGTGGCCACCCTTCCCGTGGTCTCAGACATTAGAGCCCCGCCGTTAGCAGCAACTGTGGCTTCTTCTAGTGCTATGCTCAAGTACAACAACGTCTGCCTGCGCGCGTTACGCAACGGCAGCACGATCGACGTCGACCTGCAGAACTGTCCTGCTATCTCCGACTCCGACGCGATCAAGGCCCCCTTCCTCTTCGCCAACGGTGGTACCAACGTAGGCGTGTTCTGGAGCGGCGACGGGGCCAGTTCCGACTATCTGCTGTACCAGCTGCGGCCCAAGAGCGGCTTCTGTGATAAGAGCAATGACGCGGTCGCCATGGCACTAGATTTCACAGAGCCTTTCTCGTCGTTAAGCGCGCGGCTAGCCATTGGCTCCGGGGGGTGGATGTCGTGCTTGCAGTCGGGACGCAGCGAAGGCAGGTTGTTTTACTGGACTGATATTGTTCCGGGGAGGTACGTCCTCGTGGCCACGTCTCCGGGAGTGGGCTACACTCAGGTCGTGTTCGCGCCGTACGATTTAAGAGCCTCGGTGACACGGTCCACTTCGGTCACTGTGTCGATCACGGCGTCGCGCACGCCGTCCGCGTCGGGGACGCCGCGGCCGCTGGTGTACGAGACGACGCAGGGCTACGTGAACCTGGTCGTGTCCCGGCTGTTGGCCAGCGGCGAGGAGCTGCTGTGGCTCGGGCCTACCGGCCGTGTGGCCGCGACGCTGGCGTCTATCACGCTGGACCCGCGCGGCGGGCTAGACGTCGCTAGCCGCCAGGCGCAGTGGTGTACGCTGCTGTCCGACGCGGACCGCCTCCGGTACTCAATTGTCTTTGCCAACTACGGGGCTGGCAGCAACAAGTGGTACGGCAACGGCACGGCCATTACAACCTCAGCAACTGGTGGCTCGAGCGAGTGGTTCGAGCGAGTGGTTCGAGCTGGTACAGGTAGCACTCGCTGGCTCGCGCAACGTGTCGGCAGCCCTCGGCGGCCCGCTGTACCAGCTGGCGATCTCGAATGTCTGCGTCGGCATCAGCGGCACCGCGGCAGAGATTGCGGTGCTGCCGTGCGGCAGCGACGGGACAGCGCTGTACCTTCTGACGCAGAACCCGACGCCGTCAGCGACGCCCACTATCTCTGTGACACCCACTACCTCCGCGACAACGTCGCTGACGGCGTCCGCCTCGGTTACGGCTTCCAGGTCGCCCACGAAATCGATCACACCCTCGGGCACATCGTCCGCGACACCCACAAACTCCGTGACACCCTCGACCTCGCCGACGCGCTCGGTCACGCCGTCCGTGACACCCACGACCTCTGCGACACCCTCGGTCTCGCCGACGCGCTCGGTCACGTTGTCCAGCTCGGTTACAGCCTCCCGGTCGCCCACGATCTCGCTGACGAGCTCGGTATCCGCCAGCCCGAGGAACCCGGTCAGGCGCCTAAAATGTCAGAGTTATAAGTCTTCCCCGGACTACTGTCTTGGAGTGATGGACTCGTATAATTATGATTTTACTAATTACCTGATAATTGCCTACTGTGCCAACCTCCCGGTCGAGAGCGTTACAGGCTTTGTAGTTGGGTATGGACCCCTCTCCCAACCCGTGTACTGGGCGGTGAACATGTCTTGGTGCCTCAGATCCGGTGGGACCCAGGCTATCCTGAGCGACAGTGGCGTCTGCGATTTAAAAATACTGGCTACTAACGAGATACAATATCTACCGTCCAATCCCCCGAGCAGACTAGTCTGCAATGCTGGAACTAACAAAGACTTCTGGCTGACCACTACGACTACTGAATCCTTTTTTTAGCCCCTTTTTTTGGGTACGTAAAATAAAAAGAAATTTAAACAAACAAAGCCAGACTGTTTTGACACCAAAAAAAAAAGTCGTAGCTCGATGGAAAGGAAAGTTCCTGCAGTCTACACTTTCCAAGAAGTAAAGCAGCAGGTCGAAAACGAGGACAATGCGGCTAGGCGACAACGACTAGGCCCCGGGGGTCGAGCTCACGCACAGTCTCAGCCCTGGCTTTTCTACCTCGACTATTTGTTTAGTCAGCATGCGGAAACAGGCTTTATCCTATCCACACGTTCAAAGCCGGAAGCAACGAAACTTCTAAGCCGTGATGAGTTGCTTCGTGTGGCTGCTGTAGATTATTTGTTTGACATCAAAGTCTCAGAAAGAATTGAGCAATGGGATGGTAATAGTAGTCAAATTGATTGGGAACGTTGCTTGAAAAAGCTTGCCGGAGATTCCACGTTTCTGTACAACGGGGAGCCGCGCGTCAGGGTGCGAATTGCGCGCTTGCAACTGCACAGAGCAACGGAACTTGCACGGAAAGAGACTGAGCATGTGCAAGCAGCAAATCACAGGCTAGAACGTGCTGTTGCGCACGTGAGCGACGCAAATCGCAGGTTGGAACGTGCTGTTGAGCAGGTATCGCTTTGGGAAGGACAGATACCCCGCTAATTTGTCCGGTACGGGAAGCGCGACAGAATGAGAGAAACCGTTAGCCGAGGAAACGAGCTGATTAAAAAAAAGCTCCCGGCAAGCTGAGGTGGTAAGGAAGGTGCGGCAGCGTTGTGCTCAAAAAAAGTTTAATCCGCTCAAGAAAAAAAAAGAATAGTCGAAATGGTAGAGATATTTAAAAGACATTTTTTAATTCTGCGGTGTCTCTTCTTTTTTTAAAAAAGTTCAAACTAGCTGAAAAAAATGGTTTTTGGCAATTGCAAGAAAGGGCCGGGAGGGAGAGCGCGCAAGAATTAACCACACAGCACGCTGGTACACAAAAAAACTTTGGTTTAATTGATTTGTTTTTTTTGAAAAACTTGCTTTGCGAAACAACAACAAAAAAAATGTCTCAGCCCCGTGCGGGGGCTTGGGAAAAAGGGAAAAAGAGAAAAGAATGGTGGCTGTTACTTCCTTTTTTTTTCTCTGTTTTCTAATGTCAAGAAAAAAAGAAGTGTCGACAATTCCTAGCTGATGATGCCGTCGTCGTCGTCGTCGTCGCTGCCGTCGTCGTCGTCGCTGCGAGCCGTTGTTGCGCAATTGTTCTTATCCGCGTCGCCCAGCAATTCGGGGTGTAGCGGCCACACCGAGCTCACCTCCGGGCAAAAGAGTTTAAAGCATCGCGCGCTGCCGTCTGCATTTCTGGTGGTCTGGGTAGGGTCCAGTCTTTTGTACAGGTTGGCACCCCAGCCCAGGGTCGTAACAACTCTCTTGAGCCAGGCCAGGGTAGTCTGCCCGGTAAACAGCTTGGCGTGGCCTAGGACGTAAGCACGGACATTTTCGCCTGTCCAAGGATCCAAGGTGCGTTCTGCAAACAGCATGACGACATCACCGGCGCGTCGGCCAGAGCAACTGTGGCGGTTACGAAGTTCTAGGTACACTTGTACGAGGTGATGAAAGGGGCGCGTATTAACCACGAGCCACCGGGTGCCAATCTTGGCCTCTTCTTCTGCAGACGCCAGGCATTTCTGGAAACAGGTGAGTTCCAGAGAAAAGCCGAGATGTTCATGCCGGTCGTACTTGTCGTCCAGCTCCTTGCCCAGGCTGTCGAAGACCTCGCGCGGTAACAGGCTGGCTTCTTGAGTGCGGTAAATCGCCTGGAACTTGGGCAGCGCGGGGTGCCGCGGTCCTATCCATTGCACGTAGCGCGTAGCGTATTGCACGTCCAGACAGTTGTCTCTGTTTTCTTGATCCTCGTTCGGATCCAAGCCCTTATACAAATAGAAATCACAGTTGTCGTGAATCTTGACCTCTTCGCGCAGCCAGCGGAGGGTTTCGTCAGAGACACACCTTGCAACTTGCTCATTGAGGTAGGCCCGTACTTCTTCTGCCGGCAGGCCCTTGGCCGTTTGACGGCGTGCGCGTGACGGTGACCGGCCGCTGCGGTTGGTCCGGCCCGCTTGGTAGTCCGGGGCCATGCACGCGTAGCTCGACCTGCACATATTTTTCTTGGCGACAGGAAGAGACCCGCAGGTCAGCGAAACGCCCGCTGTTGATACCCTCGTTGAGGCTGTTGGTGAACAAGTCGAGCGGGTAGGTTCTGTCTGGTTCTCCCACGGTGTAGCCAGCGGACACAACGTCTGGCAGGCAACGTCGGAGAGCTCCTTGCTGGTCGGCAGCCGGGCCCTGTGTATCTTCTTCTGGGTTCGACAGCTTGGCGCGTTTGGCCACGGGCGAGGAGGGGGGAGTGCACGGGTGCTTGGCGGAGAGCATAAGGGGCAGCGGGAGGTTTGCGCGGGGGGTATTAGGTTTTGCACTACCACACACACACACACACACACACACACGACTGTACACACGACTGTACACACGACTGTACACACGACTGTACACACGACTGTACACACGACTGTACACACGACTGTACACACGACTGTACACACGACTGTACACACGACTGTACACACGACTGTACACACGACTGTACACACGACTGTACACACGACTGTACACACGACTGTACACACGACTGTACACACGACTGTACACACGACTGTACACACGACTGTACACACGACTGTACACACGACTGTACACACACGACTGTACACACGACTGTACACACACGACTGTACACACGACTGTACACACGACTGTACACACGACTGTACACACGACTGTACACACACGACTGTACACACGACTGTACACACACGACTGTACACACACGACTGTACACACACGACTGTACACACGACTGTACACACGACTGTACACACGACTGTACACACACGACTGTACACACGACTGTACACACACGACTGTACACACACGACTGTACACACACGACTGTACACACGACTGTACACACGACTGTACACACGACTGTACACACATACATGCACACACACCTACACACACATACATACACACACTTACACACATATACGTACACACACCTACACTCACATACCTACACACACATACATTCACCCACGCACACCTACACACCTACATACAAACCTAAACACACGCAAAGTCAAAGACCACAGAGCACATGAAAGAGAGAGAGAGATAGAGAGAGAGAGAGAGATGTGACAATAAAGAAAAAGCAAATATGTTCTACGCAGAAACCCAAGAAACTAACTTCTACACGCCGAAATACACGCAAACCCAAGAAACATGCCCTTCTACACACACATGCGACCTAAAGACACACACGAACGCACACACACATGCGCGCACACATCGAAAGAAAAAACCCTTACACACACAGAAAAATAAACCTTACATACACACAACGAAAGAAAAAAAACCTTACACACAAAACACACACACACACACACACAACGAAAAGAAAAACCTTACACACACACGCACACACACACACACACACAACGAAAAGAAAAACCTTACACACACACGCACACACACACACACACACACACAACAAAAAGAAAAACCTTACACACAAACACACACACAACGAAAAGAAAAACCTTACACACAAACACACACACAACGAAAGAAAAACCTTACACACAAACACACACACAACGAAAAGAAAAACCTTACACACAAACACACACACAACGAAAAGAAAAACCTTACACACAAACACACACGCAACGAAAAGAAAAACCTTACACACAAACACACACACAACGAAAAGAAAAACCTTACACACAAACACACACACAACGAAAAGAAAAACCTTACACACAAACACACACACAACGAAAAGAAAAACCTTACACACACACGCACACACACACACACAACGAAAAGAAAAACCTTACACACACACACGCAGCCCAAAAGAAAACATTACCTCTAAACACACCATGCAACTAAAAAGAAAACAAAACCTCTACGCATTATACCTCGGGCAAAAGGACGTACAACGATTGTAAGGGAGGCGAGAGGGGGGGGGCCCAAACCAAAAACCTTCCCATCGCGAAAAACCCAATGTTGGCAACATTGTATTTTTTCGCAATGTTGGCAACATTGTATTTTCCGCAATGTAAGGGAGGCAAGAGGGGGGGGGCCAAACCAAAAACCTTCCCATTGCAAAAAACCCAATGTTGGCAACATTGTATTTTTCCGCAATGTTGCAACATTGTATTTTCCGCAATGTTGGCAACATTGTATTTTTCGCAATGTAAGGGAGACAAGAGGGGGGGGGGGGCCAAACCAAAAAACCTCCCATTGCGAAAAACCCAATGTTGCCAACATTGTATTTTTTCCGCAAAGTTAGCAACATTGTATTTTTTCGCAACGTTAGCGGCATTGCGCAGCGCAACAACTACTACGGCCCCCCTCCCCTCCCCTGCTGCTTGTATTGCTGTGCTTTCTTTCGCAAAAAGTGTAACCCTGAGCATGTGCATGTGTGTATGTGTTTCTGTCTGTGATATGTGTATTTTTGCAAGATTATTGGAGATTGTGTGTGTTTGTGTGTGTGTTTGTGTGTGTGTGTTTGTGTTTGTGTGTTTGTGTGTGTATGTGTTTGTGTGTGTGTGTGTGTTTGTGTGTGTGTGTTTGTGTGTGTGTGTTTGTGTGTGTTTGTGCGTGTGTGTTTGTGTGTGTATGTGCGTGTGTTTGTGTGTGTGTGTATGTGTTTGTGCGTGTGTGTTGTGTGTGTGTGTTTGTGTGTGTGTTTGTGTATGTGTGTTTGTGTATGTGTGTTTGTGTATGTGTGTTTGTGTGTTCGTGTGTGTGTTCGTGTGTGTGTTTGTGTGTGTTTGTGTGTGTTTGTGTATGTGTTGTGTGTTTGTGTGTTTGTGTATGTTTGCGTGTGTTGTGTAAAGGTTTGTTCTGATTGGTTGTGTGTGTGTGTGTTTGTGTTTGTGTGTGTTTGCGTGTGTTGTGTTGTGTGTGTATGTGTTGTGTAAAGGTTTGTTCTGATTGGTTGTGTGTGTGTGTAAAAATTCTTTTTTAGTGTGTACACACATTGTTGACTTGTTTTGGAGGGGAAGGGCTGTGCACACATGTTGCAAGATTCCTTCTTGGTTTGCGTGTGCGTGTGTCTGTCTGTCTGTCTCGTTCTCTGTCATGCACAGCATCTTTTTGATTGTTTTTTTTTGTTGAATCTCTTCAGAAAAGTTTTGATGTCACGCGTCTGTATCCTCCCACAATTTTTCAACAAGAGCAACACCCGCGAAAATAAGGGCAAGATCATTGCTGCGAAGTCTGGTTCTCCGTCTTCGAGCCTGGGCCAGTTCAACGAGTTTGGCGACCTGACCGTTATCCACCGCGAGATCAGCCGTCTCATGCCCTTTGTGCTCCGCGTCGAGTTCCCCAAGGCCTGCACCAACAACGCGAAACTCGACCTGCCGCTCCGACACCAGTTGTACCGCACGATCGTGCGCGCGCTGCACCTGCTAACGACTGTCCCGGTTGACAAGCTAGCGTTGCAGGTGACGTCGTCGGCCCGACAGCGCGTCTGGTACCTCTCGTGCCCGACGATCGACGTCAGCGTCCGCCAGCTGTACCAAGTGTACCTGTTCGCCTGCCACGCGCTGGCCCGCGGCGCCGCCGCCGATCTGTTGGAGACGCTGGCGCCGGGCAATTGTTTCAACTGGTTCGAGGTGATCGACGTGGCCCGGCTCCTGGACGAGGGCTACGTCGCGCCCTGGACGGTTGGCACCGTGAACAAGGTGTACGCCACCAGTCACTGCGGCCTGGAGTTCGTGGGCCGCTACGTTACCGCGGTTGTGCACCCTCAGCCCTGCTGGCTACAGCCCTTGCGGGACGAAGTGGCCATGCCGCGCGTCAACAACCTTCACTTGACTTGGAATTTTATGGAAACTACGGAGAAGGTCAACGCGAACCGTTTGTCCGACAAGATGCTTGCTCAGCTCCGCGAAAGCTACCACCTGCGCATCGGCCTGTCTCGAGATTGGTTCCAAGACTTCACGCCCTTGACGAGCCCGTCGCTGTGCGCTGCGTTGGCGGCGGAGTTGGAAATGAGCCTGGGCTTCAGACCGTTGAAGGCGTTCATGTGGCCAAACTTTGGCATTCTACTCATGAGCGCCAACCACGGCGGCAGCCGTGATTTCATGCTGCTGGACACGCACGGGCTGTGGCTGCGCACGCTCCCGGATCATCCCGACGACGAGGTCGGAGACGACCACGGCAGTGATTTGGTAAGCTGTTTGCGCAAGATGCAGGACGGGTTCTCTGCGCCCGGCGCCAGCGGCTTCCAACTGATAGCGGGGACGGAGGGCCTGCTGAAAGAGGTCCGTGAGCTCTCGCAAATTATCTTTTACGACAGCTACGACAAAGTCAACGGCGAGATCCACTCCAGCGGCCTGGTCTCTTACAAGCTGTTCCGGTACGCGTGTAGCCAAAGAGGCCGGTCGATAGTCTTGCAGCACGTTGAAACAGGTGCCAACAAGCGCGCCAAGCACGTTTAAAAAGCAGTGAACAGTCATTAAATATCGACAAAACATTGTGTCAAAAGACTTCTTTGGGCTCTTAAAAAATCCACTAAAACCTGAATGAACGTATTTTTAGTCAGATCTTTTTTTGAAGGGAATTGGGGGGAGGGGGGGGGGGAGGAAGAGAAAAGGGCTTGCTTTTGCCGACAGCTTCTTTTTTCGTGTCTGAGCTTTAATAACAAAGTAATATTAATAAAGAGATGTCGGCATCACCGGACAATCCTCCTCAGGCGGCCCCCAACAAGAAGCACAAGACGGAAACCGCCCATCTCTGCGGTCTTTGCCTTGACTTGCCGCCCAACAGCCGACCGAACCGCGCCTTGTGCCAACAGGCCGATCCACCGGCGTCCGCGCCTTTGATTGGCGCCGTGTGCATCTACTTCCCGTCTGCACAGTACCTGGGCGCCGACGAGACCCGCCTGCTGTGCACCAAACTATTGCAGCCGCACGTCGAGCTAAAAGTGGTGCCAACCGTTACTCTCGCACAGTGTCAAGAGCACAAGATAATCAACTACGTTGCTAGCAGGCTGTTTGCGTACCTGCAAGAATCAGCGAGGCTGTCCGGAAAGTTGGCACTGGACAAGTATGCAGCTATCACCCGTGTGCTGCACAAGCTGCGGCCCTGTCGCTGTCGCTCTTGCAAATGTAACTCCTTGGAGCTGTGGCCACCAGGCGCTTCGAATTCAAAGCAAAACATGCTGAATATGCTGCAACAACTGGAACAACTCGTGTGGCAGGGGCTGAGCACGGACCTGACAAATTTGCAACTTTCGAAAAACAGCGCTACAGGCTTGTTCGAGCCCACCGCCCAGAATTTGACCGACGTCCAACTGGCTCTTTGGCGCTGGGACAGGTGCGGACTCGACCCCCAATTCGTGCTTAAAAAGACCACCGCTGCCCGCCCAAACAACGGGTAGAGTGCTGTCGAGCTCAAGGTCCACGATCCTGATGATGATAATGACGTGATCTTCCCTGCCGTTAATCGACAAGGCTATCGTGATTTTGATGACTTTGCGTCTGTGCCTTACTTCAAGGTGCCGGAGGGCTTTGTAGTGACGAAAATGTCAATGAACTGTGGAGATCAAAAAGTTGGGTATAAAGAATTCCTGGAGCAGTGTTTCCGCACGTACCCGCGCCTCACTAGCCTCGAGCTTCAAAAACACGGCGACTGTTTGCAAGGGCGAGAGGCGGAGTGGGAAATAGGCCGCGCTTTCCCCGACAGTGTGCTCACCCGCGTCAAGCTCGGCATTCAGGGCCTACGGTCGCTAGCGTGGGTTTGGCCAGCTCGAGCCGCCCCCACCACCTGCTTCTTCCTGAAAGTAGCAAGCACAGATGACCTGTCGAGGGTTGAGCTGTGCTCGCGTAACGACAACAGTGCTCGGGAGGCCACGATCGAGATCGCTGAACCTGATGAGGAAGGTTTCAAGACTATCACCATCACACAGGCCCCCGATTCCAAGGCCCTGCCACCGCTCGTCATCAGATTCATCAACGAGACGTGGGTTTCGAACGACTTTGATGCCAAAAACAAAAGGCACGATCGAATTCTGGTGCTCAAAGGTTTGAGAACCCCGTCCATACGACTCGAGGGTGAAGACGGTTACGAAGAAATGCAGGTAGTAGATGTCCGGCTTGAAAGTATCGGACGTGCTTTCGCTGGCAAGCCCGTGCTCTTGGAGGCCAAACAAATGCGCCTGCGTCATAACAGGGACTTCCTCAGAACAGACGACTGTATAGTGATGGGCCCGTAATTTGCAGCAAAATGCCGGAACTTAGACAAGAAGAACAACTTTTTTTTCTTTTAATTTAAAACAAAAACAGACCCCCCCCCCCTTCTCTCCAACCCCCCCCCCCCCACCTCCCTTCCAAATTCGTTGGCGTGCGCCATCCTCAACGCGTGTGTCGCAGCTGGTGCCAGACCTTTTCTAGGCAAGCGATGCGGAGGTCCAGCCGCGAGATGTGGGCCTGGCCATCATCCCCCGCCCGAGGCAGGCGTTTTTCGAACCAGTCGTTCTGCTCTTGCTTCAACGCAGCTACCTTGTGCCGCAACGTCTCCACTTTCGCGGCCCGGGTCGTTCGTCAGGCCCGCAAGTACGTGATTTGCTCTGCTGCATTGTCAGCCGGGGCCCCGATCGACGTTCTGGTTTGCCAACCAGCGTTGGCGGCCGCTTCTTGTTGTAAGAGCTCTATAACTACTTCTACCGTGTGCTGCAGCCTAAAGTCCGCCATTTCTTGTTTTTGTAGATCTGTGCGGCCAGAAAAGGCGCTGCTCCCTCCTTCCCACTGCTGCTGGCACTATCTGTTGGATTCGCGGGGTTTGTATCCTTTCGGCCCATGTTGTGGTCTGGACGGACCAGGATGATCAGAGAAAAGAAACGATGAGGAGGGGGGGAGGCCGCAACCTCCAGGTGCGCCCCCCCCCCTCGTTTCATGCCCCGGCCCCCCCCCTTTTCGCACTTTTTCTCCAAAGAAAAAAGTGTGGGGGGGGGGCGGAGAGGGGGGGGGGGAGCGAGAGAGAGGGAGAGGCGCAAGTGAGGGGGCGGTCTCTCTCTCTTTTTTTTTTCTTTTTTTGGTTTTTTTTTCTTTCTTTTTTTTTTGCTTCTGGGGTGGCAGAGGGGGGAGGAGGGGACGTTCCTGCCCTCTCCAGTTCAGCTCGTGCAAGCGAGTTGAGCTTAGTTTTCAAATTGTAAGAAGCGGGCGGGCTTAGAAAAGACATTTCTACGCTTTTGTTACTTTTTTTTTGGGGAAGGGAAGGTGGGGCGGAGGTGCATCCTTTCTCTCTTTCGAAGCTGTGGGCGGGAGGACCCGCCGACGCTAAGCGGGTTCCCACCCAGGCTACCAATATACTACGCGCTGGCCATCGTGCAGTGCGCCCTGCCACACGTCAGCTGAGGGACTGTGTCGTGAGTTCCTGGAACTGCCGCTAGAAATGGAAGAGCTCAAGCTTGTCGATTGCGGGTTTACTCCCGAGCAGTTTCGGCGGCTTCTTGCGCGCTTCCGCGTTCTCAAGAGGCTCGTGCTTGTTAAAAGCCAGAGGCCTAGCTCTCTGGCCAACACAGATTTTGTTGGGTGCGCCGGCTTGCACGTACTAGATGTAACGAGCTGCGCTTCGATAGGCACCGGGGTGCTGAATCACTTGGACAGCAAGAGCCTGCGCGAGCTGTACCTGCGTGACTGTGGATGGCTAGGGAACGGCACGGTCGGCACCTCCCTGCCAGAAACAGCCGCGCTACAAACTCTCTGGATGGATGGCCCGCGTTCTATCATCTCCTTGAGAGACTTGCCCCCGCTGCATCGGCTCCGAAATTTGACCCTGCAGAATCTGCCGGCAGGGCAGACCATCAACCTGTTGCATCTGACGGAGCTGGAACTGTCAGAGCTAGAAGAGCTCTTCGATTACCTTCGAGGACCTGATAGCCATCAGAACCCCAGCACGTTTCTCCATTTATTCGCTGCTGCAACGGTTGCCCAAGCTTGATTTCTGATTTTTTAAGACATATCTTCTTGAAGCCTCGTAATGAGCTTTTTTCTTTTCTTCATCAGATGTATACTTAGCAGGTCGCCCTAACTTTACAGAGCCTACTGGTCCAATTTGTGATGGCATTATGTTTATATAATAGTAATGATAATTCTATAAATGAAAAAATTATTGTTTGACATTAATTGTTATTTCCATTCCGTAATTCTTTCCTAGACCACCACCATATACTTTATAATGAACTTTTCGTTTTTCTGGTAGTTTCTCGTTTATTTCTTTTGCTAGTTCTTTAGCCACATAACCCAAATGTTTTCCAGCACTTGTTTCAACTTTAATAGCATTTTTGTCAAATTGATTATTCGGTTCTTTCACTATATAAACATTCATTCTTGGATTATGAATAAGATGTATTAAATTCTTTTGTCTCCCCTCAAATGTTACCCCGACAACTTTCGTTCCGATGAACACCATTTCTATATAGTTGTTATTATATTTTTAAAATGATAATTAATGAAATGATAAATAATTAAATGATTAATATTTCCTTTTTTGATTTATCTCCTTCGTCGATATATATCTCTTTGATTTCTTTATTATTTCGTTAGTTGTTAAAAAATGGCGATTTGGGATTGTAGGACACTTTTCGGGCGGGTATTTTTCTTGAAAAATACCTGCGCGAAAAGTGTAATCATCTTCTTCTTAGGTTTCTGTATTTTGACATGACTAGCGCCTAGCTTGCCCCTGGTCGAACTAGTGACACCACTGGGTAGAGCAAAGTGATTTGAGTATGTGTTCAAGTTTTGGGTTGTTTATTTGGTTGGGAACGCATCTACTAGATCCAGGCCCACTTGTGGATCGGAATGTCTCGAAACATACCAAATTCACTCATAACACGCCTCCCATGACGGTTGCAGTCCTTGTAGGACCAGCAAGTGTGATAATAATTTCAACGATGGATTGGATTGTTTCTGGAAATTGAAATGAGATACTAAGAATAATATCCTGAGTATGTGTCCTCCTCCACAACGTTATAATTAACCTAAACATAACTTGAGGTTGCAAATTGCTGTTCTCTGTTCTTTCCTTCACTAATGTCTTTTGGATTTTCATAATAAATAACTAAATGAAATTATGTTTGTATTTCATGTGTGCACATTCTAATGTATTTTTCAAACTTTGCAATTGCTTCAGAACGACACTAGTACTGATGTAATTTTTCATTCTCCCAGGATAGTTTTGAGACAGTCTCTCCAAAATCTTATATTTATCTCTTGTCAAGCAGCACGTTGTTCTGGAAAATTGTTATAAAATGAAACATTCAATTTACTATAATTTTGGAGTCTGAGAGAGGTACTCTCATAGCGTTCTGTGAAAATTTTCAATAAAGCAACTTGAATCGAAACGTAGTTTTCAGCCAGCTTGTGTCAATACAAGAAGTGACAGTTTTCAATAGGAATTCAATATATCGATTGATTGAAGAATATAGACAACCTGTATATATTTCAAAGCACAAAGCTATCAACACGCTGCGAAAGGAAACACCAACAAAGCAAGGTTTTTTTCGAAGCTGTTTGACATTTCAGGAATTTCTCCCCCTAGTCCCCTGGAACTTGTCACTTTTCGGCGGTTCGCCCTAACGTAGTATTTGGCTCAAATACATACTGCAGATGCCACCTGACTAGTATGTCTACAGTGTTTTGCAAATATTTAGGTGCTATTTTCTTTGTTTTTGCAAATAATTATCATGAAAAATTTTGTCTAGGGCCGGTCAGACTATGATTTTAGTGTGTAGAACATACAAGCAAAATGCTAAAATTTGTCAGGAAATAATTTGTTTTCGACAGAAAAAAAGATAAAAAAATAAATTTTGCGCACCCAAATATAATATTTGCGAAACACTGTAACATATGACCAGGCGTCATTGCTAGACCTCTGCAGCATTTGCAAGGCTCAGATCTAAAACTAGAAAAAGTTGAGTCAAAAATCATGTGTGTGTGTGTCATTGTTATTTATGTTATATATACTAGGTACTAGTTAACGTTGTACGTGTGCTAGATTGCTAACGTTAACGTTACTGCTCGCAATCGCCGAAAAGCAGAACGAATATAAGTCCATTCTACCGCAGAAACAGGGACAAGAATATCACTAAATCCGCAAAATATTATTGGACCAAACCGGAGCAAACCCGAGTAGATCCTTGTGTGAAATTTGCCAAAACCTTTGCATCTCCTGTGAATTAGGCAAAACATCCTGACACCCCCTGTGAAAATTACCGTTAGGCTTCCTGTGAAACTACAAATTTGCAGCATTGTTCGGCTCTGTATTATAAATGAGACTTAAGGTTGCGGTGTGGTTTGAGTTCGCAAAAAACGAAGAATTTTGCTAGACTTTTCGGCCGGCACATCCATGAGAACAGTGAAAAAAGTTTGGTATTTGAGCATTTTCAGCTTTCTTATAACATTTTATTTAATTTTCCCACCCTCGAAACACCCACTCAAAAAACTTCAACATCTCTTTCATTCCATCAAAACCAGACAGCCAATTCAAAAAATAAAATAACATATAACAGTCTTATCGTGTCTTGGTTACTGAAGCTAAAGATAGACATTCCGGCTGAGCTGAGTTTTTTAGATGGGTTTGGAGTGTGTAATCGCACGCAGGGAAATTATCACACACGTGGGTGCATCTACGACAAGAACTCGCGCTGCCAATCCCACCCCGACGCGCGGGGTTGGCAGCGCGGGTGTTGGCGTAGGTGCCCTAAACAGTTTTTAAAATTCTTTACACAGACATTACTTTTATTAATAAAACACTTGCTACTCAACAGGAAGCGCAGTAATCATATAAATGAAATACTCTCATAGATGGAAACAAATGAAAAAGAAATTTTAGCTAAGATAAAACATAAT
Source organism: Paulinella micropora (assembly GCA_019918135.1). Taxonomy (NCBI): domain Eukaryota; phylum Cercozoa; class Imbricatea; order Euglyphida; family Paulinellidae; genus Paulinella; species Paulinella micropora. The sequence continues at coordinate 41,198 of WBZZ01000276.1, forward strand.
CTAATTAACATCCTCAAACGGAGTGAAAACTCTTGCCAGAAGGCATCTTAGGATGTGACGCAGCATTTCACGCTACTGAGGCCCTGATATGAATCCTGATTCAAAGGTCGACGACAATTTTTGCTTTTTAAACAAAACATAGATTTCTTGTCCTGCTGAGATATTGTGATGTATATATGTATATATATACATATACATATATATATATATAGAGAGAGAGAGAGAGGTCGCAATGCATGCAGTGAAATACACATTTCTGTGCTGCATTGACATTTGAATGCATGCATTGATTTTCAATGCATGCATTGATCTGTGCTGCATTGACATTTGAATGCATGCATTGAAAATCGATGCATGCATTGAAATAGACATTTCTGTGCTGCATTGACATTTTAATTTATGCATTGAAAATCAATGTATGCATTGATAGGTGCTGCATTGAAATTTTAATGCATACATTGAAAATCAATGCATGAATTGAAGCACACACATTTCTGTGATTCACTGAAATTTTAATGTATGCATTGAAAATCAATACATGCATTGAAATGCATATTTATAAAAGATACAGTGCATTGAAATTTCAATACATTTCAATGCATCATGCATTATAATTTCAATGCATGCATTGAAAAGTTTAATGCATGCATTGAAATTTCAATGCATGCATTGAGAATCCGGGATCATAGTGGAGAGAGAGAAAGAGAAGATAGAAAGAGAAAGAGAGAGAGAGAGAGAGAGAGATAGAAAGAATGAGAGAGAGAGAGGAGAGAGAGAGCGAGTGAGGGTGTGTGTGTGTGTGTGTGTGAGAGAGAGAGAGAGAAAGAAAGAGAAAATGCGCCAGTACAACTGTACAATGACATTTTGATTTACACAATGTTAGACTACTATTATTAACATAGTAATCTATGATAGATACTACAGTCTCGATGCAGACTACAACTTTAATAAGAAAAGGCGCCAACAAAGTGCGCCACGTAACTTGACTGGCCCGACCATAAGTAATGTCTCTAACGACACCCTTACTCCGATACGGCCGGTCCGTAGCTATTTATTAATTATTAGTTCCAACATTCCCCTGGAACAAAGTAAATTAATATTAAGTTACTGCAGTTCCTAATTAAGTTACGTCTCCTACTACTATTTTCTGAAACATTAGAAAACACAAACTCAAAACATATTCTCTTACCCTCACTCTCTCCGAGAAATTCGGGTCTACCCAACGAGAAGAAGATTAGCTCTCTACTCTCCCTACCTCGCAGATGAGTAAGAGAAATATATGAAAACCACATACATATATATCATACAAGAATACATAAATATGATGATGACCACCAAGGGAGTGACAACATAAATGTGTAATAAAAAATGATAATACATATGTTTATATATGACGGTTGTTCACACATATGATCATAACATAAAAACTAAAATTTGGAAGCGCTTCCCGTAGGGGGTATGAAAAGAATACAAAATATATAAGCGCTTAATGAGGACAAAGACACTATATCTGTAATTATCGGCGGGTTTGGTACATCTGTCTGGTTGCCTGATCGTGTTGTTTCACATTCCTATGTGGCATGTTCACCGAACAGAAAGCAGACTCCAGGTTGGCATCTTATAAGTTTTTATATATGTAGTGTGACTCTATGTAAGTAGTACGAACTCGAGGTAGTTCGAGCTCCGGGGCTAACACCAACCCGGGAACACGAACGTACTAAGTAATTGCAACTAAGGTTGTCGGTGTTGGTCGCCGCCGCCAGTCGTCGTCGGTCCAACTGCGCGGGCGCATCCCTTCCTCCCCCTCGACTTAGGTAACTTATACGACTAAATGGATAATACATCTTATGGGGGAGGAGAGAGAACGGGTGAAAGTCCAGGCACATCTTGCCTCTTCTCCTTCTAGGAGGTATGATGTGTTTGGAAACGCGCTATCCGTCACGCCTGCGCTTAGGTTACCTACATCACTCCCCTCAATGTACAGTATGGAGGAAATATAATATACAAAAATTAACACGATCTGCTTCCAAAAATATAACTATAAATGATCATAGCGTGAACTGTTATGAGGAAAATACCCAGTACTTACAACGCGATTTTACCACCGAACTTCGCGAGAAATTCTTTCTCCAACTTCACCGAGATTTGGTCAGCCAGATAATTGAATCTTTCGTCCGTGAAATTTATTTTGGTAAATAAATCCACGATGTTTTCCTCCGTCTGTACCCGGAACAGTTTGACAACTCCCTTTTTGACCAACTTCTCGAGTAGGTGGTACCTTACATCGATATGTTTGGTCCTCGACTCTCCTAACCCCCTCTCTGAGAGGATGATAGTCCCCTCATTGTCCTCGAATAGAGAGGTAAATCCTTTTATGTGCAATCCGATATCACGGAGGGACTGTCTCAGCGCAAGTAGCTCCCTTACTGCTTCATTGGCTGATACCGTTTCCGATTCAAGGGTGGACTGTGCTATGACGGTTTGTAGCTTCCAAAACCAAGCTACCGGCGCCGTTGAAGAGAAAGATATACCCGGAACGAGATTTCCTCGTAACCTTCTCCCCGGCGAAGTCTGAGTCGACGTACCCCACAAGGGGATGCTCGTCTATCAGCTTTTCAACGTTAGCTATAACGGTGACACTGAAGACATTGATTTCCGTGGCCTCGCATAGGTAAAGCCCTAATGCCCTTTCAGCGGCGGATGATCCCTCTGCCGGTCTCCAGGATTTGGGGGGCTTGGGGGCAAGAAACTCTTCAGTCAACATCTTGACTAACCTCCAATCACTCCGTTTGAAATATAGGGCTCTAGGGGTCAGCAACCATGGCATGGAGACGGGACTTGTTGTTTCGCAGCTATGCTTATTGGGCAGATCAAGAGAGTGCGAGTTTGGACAGCGAGAAAGATGAGCATGCAGATTAAACACCTAAGATCGTACTTGAACAGGCGGTGTCATACTTTCAGGGGGGCAGGGTTCTCTGATGTGAAGGGAGTTTTGGCGGGCACCTCCTTCATATAATCTAGCTCATCTAGGATGAGTAGTTCATACTTCCGTTGATGCAATAAAATCCCTTTACCAGATTTGATATCTGGATATTTTTGAACTCCGTAGCCTTCCCTAGGTTCTTACCCCTAAAGCCAAGGGTTGTGTTTGGTTTCGTCAGCGGCGTGAAGGCCATCATCGACATGGAATGAGAGAAGCTGGGTCCTTACTAGCATCTTAGTGATGATCACTATAGTGGTAGTCAACAAGGTATATTGTCTAGTCACTACATCTTGACAATAGTAATAATGATCATGGTATGCAAGATTTACATTGAATTGACGTAATGTATGAAGGCGAACATATCCTTGTAGGTAGTTAAGATTGCACGAGTCCTGCCCAGGACGGAGCATACCTTTGGCTGCATCAACTTGTGTGTGGAGTTGTGCAGCACATGAATAATTGGGGCCCTCTACCAGACACTTCTGCGTATTGGCTAGAAAGGCAGCAGGAGTTCCTGAAAGGCCAAGTACACAGCCAGAAAGACCCTGAAATGACCCTTTTCAAACGCTGGAGTGATGTTGCATGTCTGAAGACTACATTTGGACAGGCGCTCTCCGACTTGCAACAAAGCGCTGCCATACCAAACACCAGGAAGAAATTCTTTCAGTTTCGGATGAAAAGCAGCTCCAGCTCCAGGTGAATCCGAGTCAACCAAACAAGTTAATTTGTACAAAAAAAGTACAAGCTCGCTGAATAGCAGCGTACGGATGTCATTATGTTCTTGGAAAAGTACTGGAGAGATTTAGGACTTTCTCGAGTTGATGAACACAAGATACCAACAAATGAACGTCCTGACTTCTCTGCTCTTCGTTGTGATGTTACTAAGCACAGGAGGGCAGTAGTCCGAGCGGTGTGCATGATATTTGGTGAATCATCCAACAAACGTTACGCAGGAGAACATATGCAGTTGCAAAGGAAGATCTCAAAAGAGATTTTCCAGGTGGGGTTCACAGCAGTGCGAGATATGGTGCATATATCCGCTATTACCTTGCAGTTGAATTGATCGATCCAGATGTAGGCATCAACCCCCGGATAGCCGGTAAAAAGTACCTTTTCCTGGTGACAGGTGCACCAGCTTGTTTTTCAGTATTATTTGTCCGGATTGGACCTGATGCCATTTTTTTCCTGGTCTGTTGCCGCTTTCCTTTTTTGGCTCCACTGAGCTAATATAACGAGACATCATTCTCATCTTTTGAGGACTGTGTTTGGTTGCATTACCGACTTTTTACGAGCTATCGTTGGGGTCATTACATTTGGAGTCCACATCACTAGGGTGATTTCCTTCTGCTTTGCCACACAGGCAACAGAGTGAATTTTCACTGACCTGTCTCGCACGGGGACGTCAGACGAAAACAAATACTCCAACACAGCTCCCTCATAGCTCTTTCACAAAACAAATAATTTGATTGGTCTCAAGCAGGTGTCTCGTACCCTCTAGCCCAATCCATATCTATGTGCTCACAAGGAGACATCAGATACAAACTCTCTGTCGTTCTTGCTGTTCTCACACAGAGACCAAGAAGAAGGAGGTGGACAGAAGAGTGAAGGAACACACACAAAACACAAACAAGCATAGGGACAGGAGCACAACACTCTACCCTTCTAGTATCTGCATTTATCTGCATTATCTCACACATACGTCAGAGTATTTTTGCAACTCTCTGATCGTTTTCTAAAGGTAGGTCTGAGAACCTATCCGACCGACTGTCGACTTCTCAAGGAGAGCTTTTCTAGCTTCTCTATTACTATCTGTGTGTAGGTCCAAGTGCCTCATACTAGATACAATATAGAAAAGAAGGAGGAGAAAGTAATCTGAGTAAGGAGAACAAGAAATCGGAGAAAGTCTCAGAGACTATTTTTCTCAAACAAAAACAAACATACAAACAGTGTTTCATAGAGGACAGGAAATCTTATCCTACCCTCTCTATTAGTTTCTCTCTTCACTAGTCAATCGACTGAAGGAGGAACAGAACACAAACGAACAAAAACCAAACATAGGAGCTGACACTGTCCTCCTGTTAATTACTACTACGACATCATGTCGACAGAGACCGCCGAAGTGAGTGAATTCTCGGAGGCAGATCAAAGAAGAGAAGAAGAAGAAGCAGGAGGAGGAGGAGGAAGAGGATTGAATGAAGGAGGAGGAGGAGGATTGAATGAAGGAGGAGGAGGTGATGAAGGAGTAGAAGGAGGAGTAGAAGAGGACTGGGATGATGAAGGAAGATATGGAGGAGACGAAGATGAAGGAGGATTTGAACAAGAAGAGACGGGAGGAGGAGGAGCATATGGTAATCTCTTACCACCTGCCTACATGGGAGGAGGAGGACGAAAAATGATCGACTTGATTCATAGTGATGGAGAGGAGATCACAGTGGAGGAACAACAGTGGGTACAAGACCACTATGACCTCACTAAAGAAGAGTTTGATAACAAGATGGGGGGAGAGAAGGATACCTATGTGTGGATCCCTCAGGATCAAAGAAGAGAGAAAAGTCGTGCTAAAAAGGATGTCTATATCCTATTATCAAACACAGCACAGCTCCTCTGCAAACTGGTCTCTGATCCAAAAGAGAGAAAGAAGATACAGCATATCAAGTTTGGGGACTCACACACCCACCTTGAATTACTCGATGCTATCTTTGGGGTGTACACTCAAACCCTGATTTGGGAACGTTCATACGGCCCACGATGTGAGGGCTACCTCCAGTACACAAACCCAAGAGCAATAGCCAGATTCCTCGCGACTGGTCAGGAGGCAGTCGATGTAACAAAAATGAAGACCAATCTGGTTTGAAAAACTCGAGTGGCATATTTCATTTTTTACGATGGAAATGAAGGCCTTGGAGGAGGGGAAGGCAGAGATGGAAAAAAGCATTAAGGCAGCAGGAGAAACTCATCCTGTGATTGATGAGTTGAGAAGACCGACAGAGTTCTGACCAAGATCAGACTGTTGATGGGTGCGTTACTGCATAAGGAGGCATGGAAGAGATGGATTCCTACCAAGGATCACTCTGTCCTTAAATCACTTAGTAACGCACCACCGGTCGCCAACAAAGCAGGTGTTGACCAATATGTGGAGAAATATAATTTTCTCAGATCTGCTTCTGAATTGGTGGCCTTTATCACTCTTGCTCAAAAGCTGGTGATATCTGAGAAGAAGAAGGCGAAAGAGAAGGCGGAGTTCGAGAAGACGATGAGACTGGAAAGAATGAAAGCAAACGTGAGTGGTGCAAAGGCACACCCTCCGACATATTTGACCCCACCAGCTCCTGCCCCACCAGCCACTACATCCCCGGGCTCAACTACGGTGGTGGTCACAAACACGGAAGAAGGACAGACAAAATATCATAAATGCATTCAAGGGGAAGAAAGGAGGAGTGGCAAGTCTCATGCTATATGCCAAGACGAGCTCAGACAAAGACTCTGATGCTTCGCTTTTGAGCAAGCTCAAAGAGATCAATGCCTGCATGAAGGCTTTTCCTTGCGACGAAACGCAGGAATACGAGGCCCTTGTTACTGTTTTTGACCAATCTCTAGTCTCGGAGGGATTCGATCTGACACAGTACAAGTTTTTGAGAAAGAAGGAGGACATTAAGAGAAACAATGCAACAGGCCTAGACGCTCAGTGTGAACTGGCGGTGGCCACACTCATTTCATATTTTCAATCTCATGGATACCAGCATCTCTGCACTGGTACTCTCATAGGATTTGAATCTTTGAGACAGTGGCGATGAGTTTGAGGAGTGCTGTTGGCTTGGCGGCGACCCTTACGGAGGTAGTTTCCTCCTATGGGCTATTCTATGGCCGCAAGTCGATCATCCTCTATTCGGCGTTACACACAGTTAACCCGAGTAAGCTTACTCAGCTCATACAACAATGCTCGACGTTTAGCTCAGTGAAGTCCAAGAACTTTCTCGAGACACACGTGTTCGAAAATACGGTTCAAAGCGTTGCTCCGTCAGCACTGTTTCAAGAAGTGATGAGTGCATGCTCAAACATGGACTCGCTCACGGAGGCACATACGGCACAGGCAGGCGGTGTACCTGTTGGCGCACAAGCCACGTACACAAACAGAGTTGCCGGTTGGAAGAGACAGAGAGAGCCAGACCTGAAGACCGCATGTTGGAGGTGGTTCGCGGGCTTGCAGTGTAAGGCACAGATGGAGAACAGAGACTGCTCTTTCAATCATGATAGGCAGAACCCAACAGCAAGGGCAAATTTTCTGAGCAGGACGGAAGGCAAGGAACCGGGCCTTTTCAACATGCTTCAGATTGCCGCTGCGAACGAAGGTTGGTACGCCAATACGTGTGATCATGAGGAGTTACGACAGGCGATCATTGCCTACATGAAGAGGATGAAGGAGAAGAAGGAGGAAAGGGAGAGACAAAAAAACCTAAAGGCCTCTCAAAGAGGACGAGGAGGAGGAGCAGGAGCAGGACGAGGAGGAGGAGCAGGAGGAGGACGAGGAGGAGGAACATGGAGAGGAGCCTCGAGGTGGCAGGGAACCCCTCAGAGAGGAAGAGGAGGAGGTCGGGGATATACCCCTTATGGAGGGAGAGCTGTTCGAGCTCCAGCCCCCCCACCCAGAGGAGGAGGATGCTCGTGGGCAAGCTCCAACCCGAATTTCGGTCGAGCTCAGGCCTACAACACTGCCTCGGAGACCGATACGTCATCCTACCCGGACACTACTCAAGGTAATCGTTTCGAGGTGGTGGAATGACTGGAGGGGGAAGAAGAGAGAAAGGAGAAGACTGTGAAGTTTAACCCTAAAGTCACAGTGCTTTCTAATGCTGTTGTGCAGACTGGGCCAACGCTTCCTCTATGTGAAAACAAAGATGTGGGTACACAGAGACTGCAGCCCCAAGGTAGTCTCATACCCGTTCATACATCACGGTTACCAATGATAACTAATGCAAATAGGAAGGCGAGACTTGCGATGGAGGCGAGGAGGCCAATGGCAGACGTATCGCCTCGGCCAAGCAAACAACCACGAACAGACTCAATGTCTACGATCGCGGCGGGTGGCGAGCAAAAAGACAATGTGTGTACTCAAGTGCCACAAGACAATGTCGCTCACATAGTAAACGCACCAGTACCGCAGAATAATAACAATGTTAATGAGGTGAAGCAGGAGGAGAAGAAGGAGGAGTTGAAAAACTTAGAGACAAGACTCCAATATTTGGAACGTAAAGTTCTTGTTCTCGCAGTCAATATACACAGGCCCGATGCTCTGTGTTATACGGAACTTTATTGTGAAACATTGAAGACAATATTAAAAGTTGGTAATGATACGATGGCGAATATTAATATTGTCGGCCGGAAGTTTTTTAATCGATACCGGGACTGGGTGGACGGGAATATGAAAAATTCGACTGGCACTCTGAAGGGAGTGGGTAGCCGGACGGTCATCACGGGAATCATCACACTGACCTTTAAATTAAAATCCGCACGAGTAAGTATCCGGGATTCGCCCCGTTCTCCTTGGTACAAACGCCTCCCTTTTTCCTTCTCCTACTTTTGCATGGAAACAGTATCCGTTAGTAATATGGACATCTGTTCCTACTCCTTCCGTGAATCTCGCCAACGACGGGCTTCTTTGTGCGACACATATAATCTCCTCCTTTCGCTTCTCGATTAAGTCATCAATAGACTTTTTGTCCCAATGGCATGTCGGAACTGTGACAGTGCACACTTGGGATTCCCAATTGTCGGTCCAGGACAGCTCATCCTGTCTTACGACATGGGGGTGAACGTACACCTCAAGTGCCTCATGTGCGATGGCCATCTTTTTGTGATCCGTCGCTAGACTCAGCTCATAAGCCTCATAAGAGTCAGTAGCGTTGAAGGGATCAATATCGTTCTTTTCTCCTCTTTTTACTCCATATATCACTCGCCGTGCGGCGCAATCAATCACAGCCCCCATCGTAGCCAATTGGTCATACGATAGTAATATTGACCCGTGGTAACCGGGGACGACATAGAGGTCCATACGGTATACTCGTGCGGATTTCAATTTAAAGGTCAGTGTGATGATTCCCGTGATATCCGTCCGGCTGCTCACTCCTTTGAGAGATGCCCGACTTTACGAAACAATTAGTAGGCGAGGCTATATCGATAGTACATGATTGGGCGTAATTTCTTCTCCTCATCCTCTTGTTGTAATACAGCCCCAATCGCAAACTTAGATGCGTCTGTATCGACTACGAACTGTTTCGTAAAGTCGGGCATCGTTAACACCAGTCCTCCATCCTTCGGGTCTTTATAAATAAGATCTTTGAGCGCATGAAACGCTTGCAAAGCCTCTTCGTCCCACTTATCAAAGTCTCCAAAATCTATCATTTTCTCCACTTTAGCCCGTGTTGCACCCCAATCGGGTATAAACTGGCTATAGTATTGCGCCATCGCAAGGAATGAGTGCAATTCAGTGCGGTTCTTCGGTATCGGTCGATTCATAATCTCCTCCCTCTTCTCTTTGGATATCGAGACTCGATTATGGGAGATCTCGTACCCTAAGTATGTCACACTCGTCTTGGCAAGTTGACACTTCTTTAGATTGCACTTCAGGCCAAAAGCTCCGATGCGCCTGAATATATCGGACAAATGATCGATATGCTCCTCCATTGTGTTAGAGTATACGATAATGTCATCGATATAGCAAAATGCATATTCTCCCGCCTTCTGTTTCTGCCTTCTCATAAAGCCACCGTCAGACAAATCATCGTACTGACTGCTCAACATCTTCTGCATCGCCTTCTGGAAAAGTCCTGGGGCTTGCTTGAGGCCCATCGGAAGCACTTTCCATTGATATATTTCCATAGCCACCACAAACGCCGTCAGCCATCTGGACTTTTTCTCCAGTGGTATCTGCCAGAAGCCATTCTTAAGGTCAATGACCGAATAGAATTTTGCATTCCGCAGTACTCTCCTTCCTTCTTCTAATGTCGGGAGAGGATTTCTCTCTTCCTCCAGCACCTTGTTAACACGAGCATAGTTAACTGTCAGGCGCCATTCTCCTCCTGGCTTCGGCACTATTTTCGGTTGTGAGACTATTGGAGATGTTGATCTCTCAATAAAGTCCTCATTGAGCAGCTGTCTTGCTAGCTCCTCCGCTATCTTCGCCTCATGTATACTCAAATTCGCCCTTCGTGGTGCCGGTGACGGCTCCGCACCCGGTATTTTGTAAATAACCGCAGTGAAATCTTCAGGCTTGACACCATCTGCATGTGGAGGGTCAAAAATTTCCTTGTTCGCCTCTAATTTGGCTTTTAAAAGCTCCTTCTCCTTCTCCGTGCCTACTCCTTCTTCCAATATTTTCCGCGCCGCCTCTTGAAAATCTTCATCAGACATCTGCTTATGTTGCTTGAGGGGTTCTCTGTCCTGCTCCAAGCCTAAGTCCTCTTCCGAGACATCATCTAGGCCCGTCTTTTCATACGTGACAGTGTCCGGCTCATCATCCTTACCGAGCTCCACCAGCATGTCAATGAGTCTCGCGTATTGCAAAGGAGCTTTACGGGTGTAGAAACCATCAAAGCATGTGAATGCTTGCGGTATCAATTTCAACTTGTCGAGGTCTCTGAGCTTCCGCTTGTATGCACTGCTCTGCTCACGAGTTCCCATACGACAAGCCACCACTAGCTGTTGCTTGCGAGAGGGTACCGGTATAGGATGATCAATAAGCCGGTCCCTTATTTCCTGCGCCCATACCGCCTTCTCATTATATGGCAGGATAATAGTATACGGCTTATTATTTTCGAATAAAGTCCGTAAGCATTTCTTCACTTCAGACAGTGAACGCGGCCACGTGGGCTCGTCACCCCAGAAATCAGTAATAAAATTTTTAATAGTTTCTGGTGGAGTATCCGGGATTCGCCCCGTTCTCCTTGGTACAAACGCCTCCCTTTTTCCTCTCCTACTTTCGCATGGAAACAGTATCCGTTAGTAATATGGACATCTGTTCCTACTCCTTCCGCGAATCTCGCCAACGACGGGCTTCTTTGTGCGACACATATAATCTCCTCCTTTCGCTTCTCGATTAAGTCATCAATAGACTTTTTGACCCAATGGCATGTCGGAACTGTGACAGTGCACACTTGGGATTCCCAATTGTCGGTCCAGGACAGTTCATCCGGTCTTACGACATGGGGGTGAACGTACACCTCAAGTGCCTCATGTGCGATGGCCATCTTTTTGTGATCCGTCGCTAGACTCAGCTCATAAGCCTCATAAGAGTCAGTAGCGTTGAAGGGATCAATATCGTTCTCTTCTCCTCTTTTTACTCCATATATCACTCGCCGTGCGGCGCAATCAATCACAGCCCCCATCGTAGCCAATTGGTCATACGATAGTAATATTGACCCGTGGTAACCGGGGACGACATAGAGGTCCATACGGTATACTCGTGCGGATTTCAATTTAAAGGTCAGTGTGATGATTCCCGTGATATCCGTCCGGCTGCTCACTCCTTTGAGAGTGCCCGTTGACTTTTTCATATTTCCGTCCACCCAGTCCCGGTATCGATTTAAAAAACTTCCGGCCGACAATATTAATATTCGCCATCGTATGATTACCAACTTTTAATATTGTCTTCAATGTTTCACAATAAAGTTCCGTATAACACAGAGCATCGGGCCTGTGTATATTGGCTGCGAGAACAAGAACTTTACGTTCCAAATTTTGGAGTCTTGTCTCTAAGTTTTTCAACTCCTCCTTCTTCTCCTCCTGCTTCACCTCATTAACATTGTTATTATTCTGCGGTACTGGTGCGTTTACTATTTGAGCGACATTGTCTTGTGGTACTTGAGTACACACATTGTCTTTTTGCTCGCCACCCGCCGCGACCGTAGACATTGAGTCTGTTCGTGGTTGTTTGCTTGGCCGAGGCGATACATCTGCCATTGGCCTCCTCGCCTCCATCGCAAGTCTCGCCTTCCTATTTGCATCAGTTATCATTGGTAACCGTGCTGTATGAACGGGTATGAGACTACCTTGGGGCTGCAGTCTCTGTGTACCCACATCTTTGTTTTCACATAGAGGAAGCGTTGGCCCAGTCTGCACAACATAGAAAGCACTGTGACTTTAGGGTTAAACTTCACAGTCTTCTCCTTTCTCTCTTCTTCCCCCTCCAGTCATTCCACCACCTCGAAACGATTACCTTGAGTAGTGTCCGGGTAGGATGACGTATCGGTCTCCGAGGCAGTGTTGTAGGCCTGAGCTCGACCGAAATTCGGGTTGGAGCTTGCCCACGAGCCTCCTCCTCCTCTGGGTGGGGGGGCTGGAGCTCGAACAGCTCTCCCTCCATAAGGGGTATATCCCCGACCTCCTCCTCTTCCTCTCTGAGGGGTTCCCTGCCACCTCGAGGCTCCTCTCCATGTTCCTCGTCCTCGTCCTCCTCCTGCTCCTCCTCCTCGTCCTCCTGCTCCTGCTCCTCCTTCTCGTCCTCTTTGAGAGGCCTTTAAGTTCTTTTGTCTCTCCCTTTCCTCCTTCTTCTCCTTCATCCTCTCCACATAGGCAATGATCGCCTGTCGTAACTCCTCATGATCACACATATTGGCATACCAACCTTCGTTCACAGCGGCAATCTGAAGCATATTGAAAAGGCCCGGTTCCTTGCCTTCCGTCCTGCTCAGAAAATTTGCCCTTGCTGTTGGGTTCTGCCTATCATGATTGAAAGAGCAGTCTCTGTTCTCCATCTGTGCCTTACACTGCAAGCCCGCGAACCACCTCCAACATGCGGTCTTCAGGTCTGGCTCTCTCTGTCTCTTCCAACCGGCAACTCTGTTTGTGTACGTGGCTTGTGCGCCAACAGGTACACCGCCTGCCTGTGCCGTATGTGCCTCCGTGAGCGAGTCCATGTTTGAGCATGCACTCATCACTTCTTGAAACAGTGCTGACGGAGCAACGCTTTGAACCGTATTTTCGAACACGTGTGTCTCGAGGAAGTTCTTGGACTTCACTGAGCTAAACGTCGAGCATTGTTGTATGAGCTGAGTAAGCTTACTCGGGTTAACTGTGTGTGACGCCGAAAGAAATAGAGGATGATCGACTTGCGGCCATAGAATAGCCCATAGGAGGAAACTACCTCCGTAAGGGTCGCCGCCAAGCCAACAGCACTCCTCAAACTCATCGCCACTGTCTCAAAGATTTCAAATCCTATGAGAGTACCAGTGCAGAGATGCTGGTATCCATGAGATTGAAAATATGAAATGAGTTTGGCCACCGCCAGTTCACACTGAGCGTCTAGGCCTGTTGCATTGTTTCTCTTAATCTCCTCCTTCTTTCTCAAAAACTTGTACTGTGTCAGATCAAATCCCTCCGAGACTAGAGATTGGTCAAAAACAGTAACAAGGGCCTCGTATTCCTGCGTTTCGTCGCAAGGAAAAGCCTTCATGCAGGCATTGATCTCTTTGAGCTTGCTCAAAAGCGAAGCATCAGAGTCTTTGTCTGAGCTCGTCTTGGCATATAGCATGAGACTTGCCACTCCTCCTTTCTTCCCTTGAAGGCATTTATGATGTTCTGTCTGTCCTTCTTCTCCGTGTTTGTGACCACCACCGTAGTTGAGCCCGAGGGTGCAGGGGCTGGTGGGGCAGGAGCTGGTGGGGTCAAATATGTCGGAGGGTGTGTCTTTGCACCACTCACTTTTGCTTTCATTCTTTCCAGTCTCATCGTCTTCTCGAACTCCTCATTCTCTTTCGCCTTCTTCTTCTCAGATATCACCAGCTTTTGAGCATGAGTGATAAAGGCCACCAATTCAGAAGCAGATCTGAGAAAATTATATTTCTCCACATATTGGTCAACACCTGCTTTGTTGGCGACCGGTGGTGCGTTACTAAGTGATTTAAGGACAGAGTGATCCTTGGTAGGAATCCATCTCTTCCATGCCTCCTTATGCAGTAACGCACCCATCAACAGTCTGATCTTGGTCAGAACTCTGTCGGTCTTCTCTAACTCATCAATCACAGGATGAGTTTCTCCTGCTGCCTTAATGCTTTTTTCCATCTCTGCCTTCCCCTCCTCCAAGGCCTTCATTTCCATCGTAAAAAAATGAAATATGCCACTCGAGTTTTTCGAACCCAGATTGGTCTTCATTTTTGTTACATCGACTGCCTCCTGACCAGTCGCGAGGAATCTGGCCGTTGCTCTTGGGTTTGTGTACTGGAGGTAACCCTCACATCGTGGGCCGTATGTACGTTCCCAAATCAGGGTTTGAGTGTACACCCCAAAGATAGCATCGAGTAATTCAAGGTGGGTGTGTGTGTCCCCAAACTTGATATGCTGTATCTTCTTTCTCTCTTCTGGATCAGAGACCAGTTTGCCGAGGAGCTGTGCTGTGTTTGATAATAGGATATAGACATCCTTTTTAGCACGACTTTTCTCTCTTCTTTGATCCTGAGGGATCCACACATAGGTATCCTTCTCTACCCCCATCTTGTTATCAAACTCTTCTTTAGTGAGGTCATAGTGGTCTTGCACCCACTGTTGTTCCTCCACTGTGATCTCCTCTCCATCACTATGAATCAAGTCGATCATTTTTCGTCCTCCTCCTCCCGTGTAGGCAGGTGGTAAGGGATTACCATATGCTCCTCCTCCTCCCGTCTCTTCTTGTTCAAATCCTCCTTCATCTTCGTCTCCTCCATATCTTCCTTCATCATCCCAGCCCTCTTCTACTCCTCCTCCTACTCCTTCATCTCCTCCTCCTCCTTCATTCAATCCTCCTCCTCCTCCTTCATTCAATCCTCTTCCTCCTCCTCCTCCTGCTTCTTCTTCTTCTCTTCTTTGATCTGCCTCCGAGAATTCACTCACTTCGGCGGTCTCTGTCGACATGATGTCGTAGTAGTAATCAACAGGAGGACAGTGTCAGCTCCTATGTTTGGTTTTTGTTCGTTTGTGTTCTGTTCCTCCTTCAGTCGATTGACTAGTGAAGAGAGAAACTAATAGAGAGGGTAGGATAAGATTCCCTGTCCTCTATGAAACACTGTTTGTATGTTTGTTTTTGTTTGAGAAAAATAGTCTTTGAGACTTTCTCCGATTTCTTGTTCTCCTTACTCAGATTACTTTCTCCTCCTTCTTTTCTATATTGTATCTAGTATGAGGCACTTGGACCTACACACAGATAGTAATAGAGAAGCTAGAAAAGCTCTCCTTGAGAAGTCGACAGTCGGTCGGATAGGTTCTCAGACCTACCTTTAGAAAACGATCAGAGAGTTGCAAAAATACTCTGACGTATGTGTGAGATAATGCAGATAAATGCACAAACTAGAAGGGTAGAGTGTTGTGCTCCTGTCCCTATGCTTGTTTGTGTTTTGTGTGTGTTCCTTCACTCTTCTGTCCACCTCCTTCTTCTTGGTCTCTGTGTGAGAACAGCAAGAACGACAGAGAGTTTGTATCTGATGTCTCCTTGTGAGCACACAGATATGGATTGGGCTAGAGGGTACGAGACACCTGCTTGAGACCAATCAAATTATTTGTTTTGTGAAAGAGTTATGAGGGAGCTGTGTTGGAGTATTTGTTTTCGTCTGACGTCCCCGTGTGAGACAGGTCAGTGAAAATTCACTCTGTTGCCTGTGTGGCAAAGCAGAAAGAAATCACCCTAGTGATGTGGACTCCAAATGTAATGCCCCAACGATAGCTCGTAAAAAGTCGGTAATACAACCAAACACAGTCCTCAAAAGATGAGAATGATGTCTCGTTATATTAGCTCAGTGAAGCCAAAAAGGAAAACAACAACAGACCAGGAAAAAAATGGCATCAG
>WBZZ01000277.1:25000-45356 GCA_019918135.1 Paulinella micropora
AGTGCACATCCCCTGCGGACCAAAACAACTCTCTATATTATCTAAATCTATCACACGTCGGCTCTGCCGGACCCGAAATCTTTTTTCAAAATTTTGCTAAGTCCGAAGTGGTAGGTGACTTTAATGACTAGAACGACGTCCCACCGAAAGATTTTTACTAACTGTACTAGTAGCCTCCAAAGCTTAGAAAATCTAAGTAATCATTTTATTTGCTGCCTACAGCGTAGAACAGGCCTGGACTTTGACTTACTAGCCTGCGGCATGCGGCAGGGGGGGGGGGGGGGGGGCCGGGCTGCAATACCCCCAGTGATAGCTCGTAGAAAAACTCCGTCTGTAACTTGAATACAACCAGGCGGCGCTACAACTGTTACTTTTACGCACTGTCATAAGTTAATAAGTTTGTAGGCTGAGTGAGCATGACACAGTCACAAATTAGTTTTCAAGTAGAGGGTTAGTGCATCTATCGGTAAGGACTGCTCCTTGAAAGTTAATTTCTGAATAGGGTTTCAAATAATGATTTACCATCATGAGTCATATATATTAATATCTGCGAGGTTAGCATAAGGTAGATCGGGCCGTTATTCCTAAATAGGGAGAGCAATGGACAATTTATTTAATAATGTATCAAGTTTAGCCTGACGGTCATACCGGCCCACCCCAAGAGTGACAATTACCTATTTTACCTATATCACTGTAAGTGTAACGGTGAATTCAAACTTGCTGCTTTGGCGGTTTGGGGGTTGTGGCGTTAGGTGACGTGTTGATATCGTCCATCTCTAACAAAGTAAAGTACGACCCTCTTGTTGTCCAGTGTTTTAGCGTATTAATAATTCAAAGTTAACTCCACGAATTCAAAGCAGAGCAGCGGGGACGCTTTTGCTTCCGTGGTCTCGCAACTACAGGCGATGCTTTTGCGCATTGTATTCACTAATATTAATACTCAAATCTGATAGTGTACTTCATCTACCTCACTGAACGAATCATCTAAATCGTTGGAAGTCATTTGCAAACGAAATCAAAAACCAATTATTAGTAATATTACTGTTGACATTCAAGTGGCAAACTATCTAACTTTGATCTCATCGCTCGCCATCAATCGCTCTAAGTGATACGAGAAATCTAAAGCTAGCATTGGAAAGCTAAGGACAAGAGCTTTCCAACGGTGTGCGCTGCATTTCCGTATATCAAATATTGGTTGAGAAAGATGAGGTCCTAGTTTGAATGTTTTGCCACTTGAATGTCCACAGTAATACTGCAGTAGAAACAGTTTGAAGCGGAGAATCTGAGAATCTAAGCAACCGATAATAAACACGGTTGTGCAGTTTACCTGCAGTTCAGTTACTCAACTCTGCTAGTGCACTTCGTCGGACGTCTACCTTACTGAACGAATCATCTAACAAGCGTCTTTATATTTTTAATACTACTGATAACGTTTGACAGATGCTGAAACTTCGAATTCCTTCGAAGATTCAGCTATGTTTTTAAAAGTTCAACGGAGAAAATTGTAACAGCCACTGGATCCATTCCATAGACGCCACACACCCGTCGTTCAAAACATTGATACAGCTTGTCCCGTTGGCTCACGATTTCATCCACAGAGATATTCCATTCTGGCTATCCGCCGTTGGTTCACGATTTCAACCCGAGAGAAAATTGAAACAGCCTCGCCAGTCCATGATCGCCACGCCGCCGTTCGGAAGGAGAACGCTTAGACAGAATATTACACATGCCACTCTCCCCCGTCCAAACGTAGGGGGCGCCAGTCGTATGAAAGTGCTCTTCTGATACACAAACCTAACAACATCATACATTTTGTCAATTTGTTTGGAAAACGAAGTAGGTAATCAATGAACGTACACGCTGTTGCTCGCGTCTTGCGTGACGTACTGTTTTGGGCACTGAATTTGCCTGGTTCCACCAAACGTTCTATTTTTTGGATCCACGGGGACCCAATACGGAAAAATGATATCCACAGGGGTATTCCATTTCTCGACAAAGCCGTTAGGACCAGGACCTTCTGGTGCGCTCGCATTGAATGCCAGTGGCATGTACCCATAGGGAGTGTCCATGAAGCGATAGCAACTCGAACACGCTTTTAGGTCTTCTGCCATGTTTCTTCTCCGCCCAGTACCAGGTTTTGTGCTGCCATGTTTCTTCTCCGCCCAGTACCAGGTTTCGTGCAGGTTCTCCAAATTCTCAGGGTCATCCTGTAGTAAATCTGGAGTCCTGTGGATATTTATTCATCTAAACCGTAGAGCTGCAACAGATTTCAAGCGATAGGTATTCGAGCACGTCAAACGAACAATACTATCAATATGTATGCACATACGTACTCGTCATACTTGGTTACAATAGATAACATCTGTCATACAAGTTTTTATAAACTAATAATATCCTCGTAATATATAAACTGACCTCCTTCGCATCTGTGGGGTTCCACCATCCATTTCCTGGTTTGCCGCAAAATGGACACTGGAACGATTGTAGCAATGCGTTATTCGCTGCCTCTGTGAATGGGAACACCTGTGTGTCTGACGGCGGGGGGCTAAACACAGATACAGAAACAGTCGAAACCAGACGCACAGATATACGGCAAAGAAAAAAAGGCAGGATGACCATTGAATGCAGATGGTAGTTTGCATACAAGAAGTAAACATAGCGAGGGTAAGACTGTACAACCGCGGGGACAATCAAGATTTTACATTGCGTTGCTGCTACTCAGAAGCAACTCGTAAAGGTAGGTAAACCCTGCCGAAATTTCGCTGGTTAATAGCGTTAGACTTTTGCCCTCCTGCACCACCAAGTCTCCAGCACAGACTGAAACATTGAAGCTTTCGTTTCCAGCAAGATTTGTGACTTCATAGTCGACGGCAGTGGGACATGCTGCCAAGGGGAGGACTAGATCCGACAAGCAGGTTGTTCCGTTGTCGATTTTAACTGAAAGGGAGCATTTCTTCCCTGCCTTTGGCGTTGCAGTCCTTTCACTAAATGACATTGGTCCCTTCTGCACACGCAACAGGGGAGAATATTACATAGACACATGTGAACAAAATTATACACAGCCGAGGCTAGCAGTTCAATTACAAGGCTACCTTGCTAGATGGGGATGTCTGGGGTGACATGCTGCTCCCCCCTGTCTGCACGCACACGCAGCAGGGGAGAGTATTATATAGACACATATATGTGTATAAAGTTATACACAGCCGAGGCTAGCAGCTCCTTTCCTACAAGGTTACCTTTCGAGATAAGGATGTCATGGAAAAAAAGTGCAGGTTATGCTGTCATAACATCATTTGCTGCGCAGTTTGGTGGTACCTTTTTGTCCTTGTTTGCCACGGCGATGTAGAGGATGTTGGTATCTCGGGCTGTGAAACCGGTATTTCGGACTGTGAAACCTACAAAGTAAATATCCTGCTTTTCTGAAAGTTGACTTTCCGTACTGTCTCTTTTGGTTTGTTTGTATCTATATGCATGCTAACGTGTATTATCTTTTTTGTATTTGCTTCCTTTCCGCCTGTCCAACTTCAGCCTGCATGCCGAATTCGGTACCGGTACAGTTGCCTACCCACCAGGACCGCGGCGGACTACATGCATTACTACTAACCTTATGTACTCCTGCATGTGGACCTGATACGCCGCACCAGCATGTCCAGAAAGGTCGTACAGGATATACAAAACCAAAACCTACAACACATTTTTTGAGAAAAACAATCATGAACTAAACAAATCATAGCTGGTTTGTTAAGGGAGATTACTAGGGAATAGCAGTGGAGATGTTGTAAATAACAGTCGTTTAATAAGAAATCAGTAAAAGTGTAAAAAGTAAAGTGGTGAATTGATAGTGGAAGCGGTAGAGTTGATACTGGTAGAAGTAATAAATAAATTTAGTAGCCTTGAAGTGGTCAACGAGTGGAAGTCGAACGCACTGAGCGAAATGCGAACATGTGCAAAACAAATCGATGCCCGATTAAACCACCAATTGCAAGTACTACGGCATACCATACCGTGATGAGTAGGACGATGGCACGGTACAGATTGGCTATTTCGTGTTTCAGATCTTGCTTCAATTTCTGAACATCCTTCCTATCCCGTGCCTGCATTTCTTCCCCGGACTCTAATACACATGGATGTGATCATCATGACACAGGCAGGCAAACAAACAGGCTAACAGACAGGCAGACAAGCAGACAGACAGACAGACAGACTGCAGATAAACAGCCAGACAGGCAGACAGAGGAAGTCAAATATCGAACGCAAAACCTATGTTTGTGCATTCAGGAGGTGCATGCAAGCAATCGTGACCAAGTTCTTCACGTAGTGCACCATACAAGTTCATGACGAAGTGGTAAATAATAAGGATCCAAAGGTCTCATGGTCTTAAGACCATGAGACTTTGCCTGGCATTGCGATAGAATTACAGAAACACTTTTTTCAATTAATTTTATTAATTTCCAAGCGTATTAATTAGTTTGACAGCTAAATTTTTTTATAAAGATATGAATAGATGTTTAATGACTTCAAAAAATTACTTATTGATCCGGTAATTTTGCTGACAGTCTTACGGACAGTTGTTCTGCATGCAAGAACATGCTGTCTGTTGAAGAAGGAAACTGATACGTACAAGTTCATAAACAAAACGTCAAACACATTGCACGTGTCAGCCCTATTCTTTCAGTTGAAATTTTTTTAATGGACACACATGAACTACCACCAACACTGACCGCGATGTACCAACACTGACCGCGATGACTGCATTACACCGAAGCTAAAAACGTGTAGAAAGCGTTTGTATTTTGTGAAGTTTGATACGCCAGATACGCTGCAAAAGGCGAAAAGTTGCCTTTGCCGCTCCCACTCGTGTTCCGCCCACGCAGTGCATTTAGCAATGCAGACTGGTTGCCACCATTGCCACTCAACGCAAGTTCCAACTCGTCAGTTTCTTCTCCGTTCCTAACCCGATGTCTGGCTTCATTGCTTGATTGATTGCTTGCTTGCGATGGATTGGTGGCTTGCGTGTTGCTTGATTGGTTGCTTGCTTGACCGGTGGCTTGCTTATTGGGCGGCTGACAAGTTGACCTCCCGCATTCGCAAGTTTCACCATGCGGGTCACAAACAGTGCACCGGCAGCCCGGGCCGCACTTGCGCTCTCCCTGCTTGCACTCTGGCTCTGGGCTTGGCTCAACTACCTTACGCTGCCTAGGACCACCTCGCGTGGACGTCTTAATAGGACCAACGTCCTCAGACTCCTCGCGATTGAGCTCAGGCTGACAAGTTGACCTCCCGCATTCGCAACCTTCACCATGCGGGTCACAAAGAGGGCACCGGCAGCCTGGGCCGCACTTGCGCTCTTGTTGCTTGCGCTCTGGCTCTGGCTGTTTGCTTGGCTGAACTACCTTAGGCGGCTTAAGTCCACCTCGCGTAGACTGCTTACGACCTCCTCGCGGAGTCTTATCCCCTGTGACCGACGTGCTAGCGCTTGCACCCTCAGTATGAGTGTCAGTCAGGCTTTCGTCCTCCTCCTCCTCTTCCAGGATTGCACCCTCAGTGTCCTTGACAGGCGACGGACTACGAGATTTGCAAGGAGACAACTTTGCCCGGCCGCGGCGCGAGGAACGAGACTTGCCAGCTGCTGCCATTTCCTTGCGAGATGCTGGATCAGGAATGTCGTTTGCACGGCGAAAAGCTTTGCAGGCAAAACAACGGCACTTTAACTTATTGTGATTTACGTTCCCCCCCTTGGCCCGCTTATCACAATAGCCGTCAGTGTTACTTTTTGGTGGGTTCTTGGTTTCCTTCACGGACACATCTACCTAACACAGCAAAGCGAATTCTACTATTCACTCAAGCATAGTGACTGACCCCTTTGCTGGCCTTAGGTACATCAAACCACTTGAGCTTGCCATCCTGTACAAGCAACATTAAACACATATATAGACACAGACATAAGAATATTAGTACCTTGCCGAAGCCTGCAGGTAATATTTGAGGAATTTTAGCCTTCGGATGCTTGGTCCAATACAGGACCCCGAAGTTTAAATACGGTATAGCCCCCACCTCGATGTTAGTGAGCGCCTGGGCAATTGGGTAATCGAATCCCTTGCGGACAACAAACGTGACGTTGTCAAAGCCGGCAGGCGCGTGGTTCAACAGACCCCCGGCGTTGTTGGCTGACTTTTGCCGGCAATGAGCTGCGATCGCATCTCGCTCGTCACGTACCAGAGCTTGTTGCGGATTTGCATGCAATTGCTGCCAGGATTACTGAGCACTGTCTTGAAAGTTTCGGGATCTTCCTCCTTGTCCACACACTTGCCCCAAAATTGTAGAAATGGAGCTTGGCGCCCATCGAAGTAGTTAACTTCGCGTACTGCCACATCGCCCAGTTTCCCTGTGTTTTCCGGCTTGATCCAAATTGTAGGTGTTTCCATTCCGCTGATATCATTCTCGTCGCAACCGGAAGTGCGATCGAGAATTGAAATAGAACATTTCGATAGCGTACTTACCCTTCTGGGAGTAACACGGCCCGATGTCACTGACGGTAGCGACGTCTTGCTGCAGCAAACAGGAACGTATGACTGCATGCGCAAGCACAAAAAGAGAATACATGAGGGACCTTGCATCAGCGGCTTTCGTTTTTTTTTGGCCGGTGGGAGTCGCTGCACCAGTAGCGCCATCAGTCTTACGAGAAAAGCTGAGAAGGATGCTAGCGGCATCGGCCGCCGTGTCGGTCGTTGCTGGCGGCGTGTTCCTGCTGCAGCAAACAGGAACGTATGACTGCAAGCACAAAAAGATACTACAATCAATGAGGGACCTTGCGTCAGCGGCTGCCAATTTTGTCTTTTGGCCGGTGGGAGTCGCTGCGCCAGCCTTACTAGCAGCATCGGCCGCCGGGTCGGTTGGTGCTGGCGGCGTGTTCCTGCTGCAGCAAACAGGAACGTATGACTGCAAGCACAAAAAGAGACTACAATGAATGAGGGACCTTGCATCGGCTGCTTCCATTTTTTTTTGTGGCAGGTGGGAGCCGCTCCAGCCTTACGAGCAGCAGAGGCCGCCGCGTCGGACGATGATGGGGTAAGCAGCATGCTGCAAACATACATATGACTGCAAGCACGTTTGTAAAATAAATGAAGAACCTTGTAGGTTGGTGCTCAGGCTTCACTGGGGTACAAGTACTAGTACCAGAAGTATCAGGTCTCTCGTCCGCCTCCTCTTCTTCTGACTCACCATTTTCGGAACTAGTAGTCTCGTCCGCCTCAGCAGTGGCTTCAGGAGTGTACAAGTCGTCCGCGTCGAGCCCATCTTCATCCGCTTTGATACGCCTTGCAAGACAATGCATAACCCATGGCATGTACGTGCACGTGGAACTGATTGCGCATGGCAAAATTAAATGATATCAAGCTGACCGCCAATCATAATGCTCATAAGCGGCATCGGAGTCAAAGTCTAACCGGTGGCTGCCGTTCAAACTATACAACAATGAATCATTAATGAGGTTCCAAATAAAAATAAGGTATTAGTTATTACCTCATGCACTCCGAGGTATCATCATCACGCCCGACGGAGCCAAGGGAATGCGTGGACACCGAGGAATCGCCGCGCTCGTCCGCGATGACATATTGCTTAATACACGGAATGTCATGGTTTTTCTCCCAATAGGGATACTTGGGCAGCCGGGGCCGGTGACCCAACACCAAAGGAGCAATGTACTGCTGCATTATGCACTGCTTTGCCCCCGTTACCATGTCTGCCCTGAGCTTCTCTGTCTCCACCTTGTTGACAAACAGAAATTCAACAAACTGCAGCTTAAAGCGACGCTTGACACTCCCATTCACTTCCCGGCCTTTACCATCCACTTCCCTGGCGATTAGAAGTGAAGCGCCTGTGATCTCGAACTTGTTGATGTTGCCGGGCGCTGGACGCACCAAGACGCCGGGACTAGATATGATATTATATTACTGCTGCCAAACTTGCGAGAAATTATGATGCCTACCCGACAATGGTGATATTTTCGTCGTTGCTGCCGTATAAGCTCACCCACGAACCGACCTAAAACATGTACAATCAAGCAGGCCAGCAAACATCACCCTCATTCATTTGCATGCTTACCTCAAACATCGTGTTGGCATCAGGCCAAAACATCGAGTCGACCAAAGCAAAATAAGAGAGGGTCTCTGCGTCGACTGTTGGCAGGTACACAATCAACATCCTGAACAAAACAATCAAGCAATTTACGGGCAGCTTTAAGAAAAATCAGGTACCCTTGCTGCATGAGCGCTTTTGTTTCTTTAGTTGCGTCCTTTGGAAACTTATACGTAAGGCAATCGTAAGGTGGCACTAGAATCGACGGCCACTTCGTGTCTTTCCCTGAAAGGCTGACAGTCGCAAAGAAAACCGAGAGAAGCTGATCGTCGTTCTTCTCTGCAGCTGGCTGCTTGGCTGCACCATCGCCGGCGCCGTCCCTTCTCTACAGCTGGCTGCTTGGCTGCACCATCGCCGGCGCCGTCCTTCTCTACAGCTGGCTGCTTGGCTGCACCATCGCCGGCGCCGTCCTTCTCTACAGCTGGCTGCTTGGCTGCACCATCGCTGGCGCCGTCCTTCTCTACAGCTGGCTGCTTGGCTGCACCATCGCCGGCGCAGTCCTTCTCTACAGCTGGCTGCTTGGCTGGACCCTCGCCGGCGCCGTCCTTCTCTACAGCTGGCTGCTTGGCTGCACCATCGCCGGCGCCGTCCTTCTCTACAGCTGGCTGCTTGGCTGCACCATCGCTGGCGCCGTCCTTCTCTACAGCTGGCTGCTTGGCTGCGCATGCACCATCGCCGGCGCCGGCGCCGTCCTTCTCTACAGCTGGCTGCTTGGCTGCGCATGCACCATCGCCGGCGCCGTCCTTCTCTACAGCTGGCTGCTTCGCTGCACCATCGCCGGCGCCATCCTTCTCTACAGCTGGCTGCTTGGCTGCACCACCGCCGGCGCCTGCCTTCTCTGGCTGAATGTCTGCACCATTAGCCGGTACCACGCCTTGTACGCTGTTCCTAGTATGCTCGCAAAGTCTGGCGAGCGATGCCAGCTGTTGTTGCACTTGCCTGCTCTGTTGCGTGGGCGATCTCTGCTGCTGCACGTGAAGTGATGCAGCATATTCGCTACTAGGCACAAAAACAAAATATATTCATTGTATGTAAGCAAGCAGACTACTTGACCCCTCTTGCGTGCCGCTTGCTAGCGCTCCAGCGGCCTCAAACAAACAGAGCAAATGTATTACTTGAGCAATGCAAGTGACTCATACTATACCTTTGCAGCAGAGGCAGCAGCGGAAGATTGCGAAGACTGAAGCTTAGCTTGAGACGCAGCAAGCAAGCGGCCTCCAGCAGTTAGTTTCTTCTTGTTAGCTGGCTTGACAGTTTCACTCTTCTTATTAGGTGGCTTGGCAGCCGGCTGATTGGCCTCACACAAACAGAGCAAATGTAATACTATATCAATGCAAGCAAATAATCACATTACCTCTTGATAAGGGGTAGCACCGGAATGAGCAACATTTGGTTTCCTCTTCTTATTATGTGCTTTTGCATCCGGGTGATTAGCCTCAAAAAAACAGAGCAAATGTAATACTAGATCAATACAAGTGAATAATCAGACTACCTCTTGAGAAGGGGTAGCAGCGGAAGGGGCAGTGGCAATCTTAGTTGCCTTCTTGGCAGCCTGAAACAAACAGAACAAATGTAAGCAAGCAATCAAGCAAGCAAGCAAACAAGCAAGCAAGCAAGCAAGCAAGCAATCAAGCAATCAAGCAAGCAAGACAAGCAAGACAAGCAAGCAAGCAAGCAGCAACACAAGCAACACAAGCAAGCAAGCAAGCAAACAAACAAACAAGCAAGCAAACAAGAAAGCAAGAAAGCAAGCAAAGCAAGCAACACAAGCAAGCAAGCAAGCAAGCAAGCAACGCAAGCAAGCAAGCAAGCAAGAGAGCAAGCAAGCAAGCAAGCAAGACAAGCAAGACAAGCAAGCAAGCAAGCAAGACAAGCAAGACAAGCAAGCAAGCAAGCAAGCAAGCAACACAAGCAACACAAGCAAGCAAGAGAGCAAGCAAGCAAGCAAGCAAGCATTCAAGCAAGCAAGCAAGCAACACAAGCAACACAAGCAAGCAAGCAAGCAAGCAAGCAACACAAGCAACACAAGCAACACAAGCAAGCAAGCAAGCAAGCAACACAAGCAACACAATCAAGCAAGCAAGCAAGCAAGCAAGCAAGAGCAAGCAAGAGCAAGCAAGAGCAATCAAGAGAGCAAGCAAGCAAGCAAGCAAGCAAGACAAGCAAGCAAGCAAGCAAGACAAGCAAGACTAGCAAGACTAGCAAGACAAGCAAGCAAGCAAGCAACACAAGCAACACAAGCAAGCAACCAAGCAACACAAGCAACACAAGCAAGAGAGCAAGCAAGCAAGCAAGAGCAAGCAAGAGAGCAAGCAAGCAAGCAAGCACACAAGCAAGCAAGCATTCAAGCAAGCAAGCAAGCAAGCATTCAAGCAAGCAAGCAAGCAAGCTACCACTGCAGATGGAGCAGGCCTTTTTCTGCCACTCTTCCTACTACCCTGCTCTTGACTTGCCTCCTTGCTCGCATTAAAGAGGCCTTCCTCCTTTCTTTCGAATTTCTGATTTTTCCCGACATTGGCCCTTTCTACGTATTTGTAGACGAAGTTGTCACTCAAGAATGACCACGTATCCTCATTATGTGGCAGATTCCAATAGCACCGCGACACATCAGGAGGAATATCCAGGCTCGCAAACGGTTGCCACTCGTCACTCTGTTAACCACCAGAAAGCCCTTGACAACTCCATCAGACTTGTCCACTCGAATCTTTTGGATGGAGGCAACTCGAATTTCATTTTTGCTACTTGAAGCTTCCATAACGTTGCGATCCTACGGGCGACAACCGACTGATTCAAGCGAGCACTTTCAAATGTGAGGGAAATGCCTATTTGTACCGGTGGATGCAAATATTTTCCCCATATCGTTAACGTGCGTGGTGCGACTCTCATTGTCATTCTTGGTTGTTTTAGAATTATCTAGTGGTAAACAGCAAAGCCTGAAGGTACTAGTGTTTGACTTATTATTTATGTTAATTGTTGTTTTCGTGTTTTTTTAAGGTGCCACTGCGTGTACGCTCCCAACGGAGTGCAATGGTATTCCAAAATGGCTTTGTATGTGACACAACACTGTTGATTTGTGCTAGATTTGAGGTATGTCTTGGCTTCTCAAAGCATACACGCAACCTGAGCGTCAGAGTGAGGTAATACGCAAAGATGATGACGGCTCCTTGCTTTCTGCTGCTTTGCCCAGCAATTCCTCGCTAAACGTGATTTCACTTTCCGGCCAGGCAGCTGGGAAGCAGGAGGAACGCCAGACAATCTATAATAATGATTTTCTATCCAAGAAACGGTCTTCTAGCTTGTTTACTAGCTCTTCGGATGCTCAAAGCGAGCCAGCCAACAAACGAAATTCAGTTTCGCGTGTCGGTAGCGGCAATTCCTCGCTAAACGTGATTTCACTTTCCGGCCAGCCATCTGGGAAGCAGGAGGAACGCCAGAAAACCTCTGACCATGATTTTCTATCCAAAAAAGGTCTTCTAGCATGTTTACTAGCTCTTCGGATGATCAAAGCGAGCCAGCCAACAAACGAAATTCAGTTTCGCGTGTCGGTAGCGGCCGCGCCCGTCTGGACGAGACTCAGCTCAGCCCTAGACATCGAAAGCGACTAGAAAAAGGCCGAAGATGGCAGGAAAGACAACGGACAGCCCGCAAAGTAGCCGACGACTACCCTGATGACAAAGCGTTGAAGGAAATGCTCATGTCAGGTGAGGGGGAGAGGATGTTTCCTGAAACCAGCGCACTTCTGCGCCGCAACAAGGCAGAGGCTGCAGCCGCTAACGCTGTCAAGAGTTCTTGGAAAGCATGCCAGCTAGAGCAGCGCACAAGCAGAAAATGGTTGGAAGAATGAGGGGACTCATGACTTCTCAAGAGTGGAACGATTTCAGAGTTTCTATCAACAACAAGTACGCTGCGAAAGCTGCACGTGTAGAAAGGCAGCTAGAGGAGCGTGCAGCAAAAGGCGAGGCTGTGCCTGTAGATGTTTTCAATCAAAAGCGAGCTGCCGAGGAACAACGCGAAGGAATTTCAGTTTTAGAAAAAAGCATCACCAAGAAAGTAGTTCTAGAGGCGATGGGCCATAAGTCCGGTCGTGAGACTCTTTACTGGTACGGTAACCTAGATAGTTTTCACCATAACTACACAGATACGCTTTTCAAGACTATCTTCAAGCAAATGGTGCTAAGTGCTGGTAGTGTAGAGGCCCTTGTGGTTGAGTTGAAGGCGACGAAGTGGGTTTCGGCGAATGCGACAGCGTATACATGCGGAGGTATGTGTGGCCGGGAATGCCGTCATTTTTACCAACCACGAACTCGAAAAACCTTCAACAAAATTCTGGCCGATCAGAAAGTCTCGTTCATGTGCATTACCAAGACAGTACCGTGCAAGTGGCATGACAATTACGACAAATGGTGCGCTGAGTTAAAGCGAGAAGAGGCTAAGACCGGAGCTGCCCGCAAGCCCAAGAAGATTCTCCAACTCAAGCAGAACAAGAACAAGTGTGAGATTCATTTCCGACAGTATGAAACGCAACGTAGGTAATTATCTGATGATAATAATTATGATGATATTCATGATTGCATATTGGCGTGCCTTCTTCTGTCAGTACCACGCACCACTGCCTGCCGGCACTTTTGCTCAAGTCTGCTGTCTGTTTGCGCTCGCCCGTCCAGTCTATGGCCTTGAGTGGCATCTAATAGTCGGATTAGGTGTAAAACAAACTTCCGGTGAGGTTAGTTATGTCAAAGAGCGTCATTCTGATTTATGCTGTGGCTTCATGCTTGTATTTTTGCCTGCCTAGCACTGCTGCTTTTTCTCAAGTCTGCTGCTTGTTTGCTCTCGCCCGCCCTGTCTGTGGCCTTGAGTGGCATCTAATAGTCGGATTAGGTGTGGAACAAACTTCCGGTGAGGTTAGTTATGTCAAAGAACGCCATTCTGATTTATGTTGTGGCTTCATGCTTGTATTTTTGCCTGCCTAGCACTGCTGCTTTTGCTCAAGTCTGCTGCTTGTTTGCTCTCGCCCGCCCTGTCTGTGGCCTTGAGTGGCATCTAATAGTCAGATTAGGTGTGAAACAAACTTCCGGTGAGGTTAGTTATGTCAAAGAGCGTCATTCTGATTTATGCTGTGGCTTCATGCTTACATTTTTGCTGTTAGCTTTGTGCAGGCTCGCATTGATGGTTTGGAGGCAGGGAGTGGCCAGTGGGTCATTTATCATGACTACCTTGCCTGGTATTCCGAAAATGGTACAAAGATCAACGATCTCCTTTTTACTCTTGTTCAACGCGACTCGCATGGCCAGCTGAAGTCAGAGGCAACCACGCGTTACACCTGGGCTTATCACTTCCGCAGCAAGAAGGATGGGGGGAGTGGTGAACTCTCTTCGCTGCCAGGTCCTGGCGTACGAACTGGTGATGGCGGCGGTGATTTTACCAGTAGAGCCTTTATTTATTCAGAGTCGTGCTATCATAGCCTTTATGGTGTGGATGTGGAGGCGCATGTGCTCTGTCCAAATCACGCATGAAATCCATGTGATGGAGCTAAGAGAAACCTGACTAGGGTTTTCACTAAAGATCATGTTGAGCAAGGCCGCGGGTTTTCTCTGGTTTCAGACTGGTTGGAGTCTGCTTCTAACGCCGGATATTCAAATGTTCGTTTATATCGGCATGAGATGGATGTAATAATGGCTTGGGCGGACAAGAACCAGATCAAGCTTCGCGGAATCAGTGGCTGGCAGTTTCCCTCGTTGCGCTCCTTCAAGTATTCTCAGGACACCGACGCTGGCAGGGTCTTTAGTTTGCCGGGTGTAGCATATGGAGCTTACACCAGCGATGTGCGTGATGTACAGCGCGTGGTACTGGATATGCGGCATGACGATGTTGCGGGTCTGCGGTGTGAGTTTTGCACACAGGCCACCAAGTCACCGCAGCCTGCCCATGGAAAGGGGAAAACGTGCCCAAACCGCAGGGGCGGAGTTACGGGCGTGGAGTCAGGGTTTGTGTTGGAGCAGTCCGATGCAACAGCAGGGATGGAAAGGGAAGAGAAGATTAAGTACTTTCGCAATTTGAAGGCCAAGCAAAGAGTTAAGAAGAAGCGTGCCAAAGGCAAATATAGTAGCGTGCCCAAGGCACAGTGCGTTACATTGCTTGAGGCTATGGGTTTGCCCACAGAAGGTAAAGTGGCGGAGTTGCGAGCGCGTCTAGATGAAGCAACGAGCCACGATGAGCCAAAGGCTAAGGGCCGCAAGGGAGGTAAGCGTGGAAGGGGAAAAGGTGAGAAGGATATCGATGCTAGCCCACCAGCAGTCAAGAAGCGCAAAACCGGTTCCGAAGGTAAAGATTGTTATGCATCGATGCAACTGCTTTGAAATTGTTTTGGGTTGTTTGTGCCTTGTTTGTGAGGTTCCCGTCGCAAGCGTGGCGAAGGCACTGACACTGTCGCGAAAGAACGCAGGCAGGTACAGGCTAGAGGTAAGCGTGTTGACTATTCAGGGATGGACGAAGATGGCGAGGAGGAAGAGAAAGCAAGCGCAGGCGAGTGGGAATGCGACATTTGCGGTGTACGTAATAGAAAGCGTTTGTATTTTGTCGGTTGCGAAGATTGCGGAGCTGTACCTGAAAATGACGATCGCGATGCAAGCGATGAGGAAGGAGATGAAGACGAAGATAATGGCGAATGAATTCGCCTGGCAGTGCTTCGTGCGCTGTTTGTTGTAGCTTAGGATTACCTTCTTGGCTGCCGCTTACCCCCCCCCCCCCCCCCTTTCGCTGCCTACTTTAGCCATTCAATGATGTTTCTCCTGCCTAGGCCTCCGCAAAAAACAACACACAAAAAAACAAAAAAAACAAAACAAAAAAAAAACAAAAAAAAAAAACAAAAAAAAAAGTCACCGCAAATGATCTGCGCAATTTAATTTTACTCAGATCATCTGCAGGGATTGAGTCCCCCCCAAATTTTGTCGCGATTGCCTGTTCATTGTGGCCGTAGAGAACGAACTTACTTCATATTTAATGTACGTTACTTTGTATTTGATGTAAGTTCGTTTTTTATGCCCATTTTAAGCCAACTAGCGCGAGTTAAATGCACTCAGATCATCTACTGGGATTGCCAGGCAATGACGCCCCCACCCCCCCTCCCTTGTACTAATACTACAATACTATTATATGAACGTGATTCCTCATAAATTTATATAATGTACTAAAAGCATGTTTTATATAAATTCAAACTATTTAAACGCAGTGATGCATGATTAGCGTCATGCAAATTTAGCTTACTTAGCCGGTTTAGCGTACATATACTAGGCTGATCCGTTGTCAAGTAAAAAAAAATTTAATACTAAAAGTGATTATTAATATGTTTTATCTCAATTCAAACGTTTTACACGCACTAATCAATAGATTTAATGATATTTAAACAGGTTTGCAAAAAATATATATGGTCTCATTGGTATGAGACCGGATCCTTATTATTTACCACTTCGTCATGCTTCTTCGGGAGCTCGAATACGTTTGCAAGTGCTCTTGCATGGTCGATGAGAAGGTAAATTGAGAGGCATAGAGGAAGATTTCTCAACGTTAAACTCTCTCAAGTACTAGTGCAAGTTTTCTTGGTACAGACTACCATGCCTAATTCGTTAAATTAAAACGTGCACGAAGGAAATTATCTACGGGTTATTCGGAGCAAACTTGAAACACTCGCCGTTAGAATTTTTACTTGAAAAAAAAACCATACTTCCTTTCTGCCTCACAATTCACGTTCTCATCGACCATGCAAGAGCACTTGCAAACGGATTCGAGCTCCCGAAGAAGCATGAACTTGTATGGTGCACTACGTGAAGAACGTGGTCACGATTGCTTGCATGCACCTCCTGAATGCACAAACATAGGTTTTGCGTTCGATACTTGACTTTCTCTGTCTGTCTGTCTGCCTGTCTGCCTGTCTGCCTGTCTATCTGCGGTCTGTCTGCCTGTCTGCCTGTCTGTCTGCATGCACGTACACTTTGTTGCTCGCGTCTTGCGTGGCGTACTGTTTTGGGCACTGGGGTTCCCTGGTTCCACCTTTCGTTCTATTTGTTGGATCCACGGGGACCCAATACGGAAAAATGATGTCCACAGGGATATTCCATTTGGCGGCAGAGCCTTCAGGAGGAGGACCTTCTGGTGCGCTTGCATTGAAGCGCAGTGGCATATACCCATAAGGAGTCTCCATGAAGCGATAGCAACGTGATTCAACACGCTACTACCTCGTCTGTTGCTGAAGCCATGCTTCTTCTCCGGATATTCCCTGTTGCTTGCTCGGGGCAGATCCTGTAATCTGTTTGCTTCATCGTGTAGTAAATTTGGCTTCCTCCTGATACCCACTCCGTCAACAGGTAGACCTGCAACAACAGATTTCCAGCGGTAGGTATACGAGCATGTCAAACGAACAATAATATCAAAATATGCATCTATAATATATGTACTCATCATACTTGTTTACAAGTTGTAACTGATTACATCCTCGTAATAAAAACTTACATCTCTGGTGAAGCCGGCCCTAACCGGTGGAAGCCACCATCCATTGCCATTGCCGCAAAATGGACACTGGAACGATTGTAGCAATGCGTTATTCGCTGCCTCGGTCGCTGGGAACACCTGTGTGTCTGACGGCGGGCCGCTAAACACAGGTAGGGAAACGGAGTCGAAACCAGACGCACAGATATACGGCAAAGAAAAAAAAGGCAGGATGACCATTGAATGCAGATGGTAGTTTGCATACAAGAAGTAAACATAGCGAGGGTAAGACTGTACAACCGCGGGGACAATCAAGATTTTACATTGCGTTGCTGCTACTCAGAAGCAACTCGTAAAGGTAGGTAAACCCTGCCGAAATTTCGCTGGTTAATAGCGTTAGACCAGTCTCCAGCACAGACTGAAACATTGAAGCTTTCGTTTCCAGCAAGATTTGTGACTTCATAGTCGACGGCAGTGGGACATGCTGCCAAGGGGAGGACTAGATCCGACAAGCAGGTTGTTCCGTTGTCGATTTTAACTGAAAGGGAGCATTTCTTCCCTGCCTTTGGCGTTGCAGTCCTTTCACTAAATGACATTGGTCCCTTCTGCACACGCAACAGGGGAGAATATTACATAGACACATGTGAACAAAATTATACACAGCCGAGGCTAGCAGTTCAATTACAAGGCTACCTTGCTAGATGGGGATGTCTGGGGTGACATGCTGCTCCCCCCTGTCTGCACGCACACGCAGCAGGGGAGAGTATTATATAGACACATATATGTGTATAAAGTTATACACAGCCGAGGCTAGCAGCTCCTTTCCTACAAGGTTACCTTTCGAGATAAGGATGTCATGGAAAAAAATTGCAGATTATGCTGTCGTAACATCATTTGCTGCGCAGTTTGGTGGTACCTTTTTGTCCTTGTTTGCCACGGCGATGCTAGAGGATGTTGGTATCTCGGGCTGTGAAACCGGTATTTCGGACTGTGAAACCTACAAAGTAAATATCCTGCTTTTCTGAAAGTTGACTTTCCGTACTGTCTCTTTTGGTTTGTTTGTATCTATGCATGCTCCCAACAAATTGACAAAATGTATTATGTTTGTTAGGTTTTTGTATCAGAAGAGCACTTTCATTGATTTTGTCCAGAATGGCGACCCCTACCTTTATACGGGGGTCTATGACATGTGTAATATTCTTTCTAAGAGGCCAGCGAACGGGGCGATCATGAATTGGCGAGGCTGTTTCGATTTTATCTCGCCACCCAGCTAAGGTGGCTCAAAAGGTGGGATAGCCAAAGTGGAATTAAATATCTCTGTGGATGAAATCGTGAACCAACGGGACAGGCTGTATCGATGCTTTGAACGACGGGTGTGTGGTGTCTATGGAATGGACCAATGGATGTTACAATTTAAGGAGACAACAACGAAGAAAAAACACACATACAGTTTCAGCATCTGACGGGTGTGGCGTCTATGGAGTGGAATGGCTCAGCAGCTACAATTTTCTCCTTTGAACTTTTAAAAACATGGCGGCTGAATCTTCGAAGGAAGTCTCAGCATAGCAGGCTCCAACGTCATATTAAGACATGATATAGATACGCTTGCTAGATTATTCGTTCAGTGAGGTAGATAAAGAAGTACGCTATCAGACTTGAGTAATTGAATTGCAGGTAACTTGAACATCACAACCGTTGACTCTTTTGACATCTTTCAAGTATTAATATTATCGGTTCCTTGGATTCTCCGCTTCAAACTGTTTCTACTGCCGTCACGTAGTATTACTAATGACTGGTTTTCGATTTCGATGTAGATGATTCGTTCAGTGAGGTAGATGACGAGTACACTATCAGATTGAGTCATGATCATCTTCATACAATGTCCACTGAGGCTCTCAAGCACTGTGATAGTAGTTTCGAGACCACGGCAACCTCCGCAAGACTGTCACTCTGTTCTCCTTTGAATTCATGCACTTATTGCTAACGACGTGCAACAGTGTAAGTCTTGACTGTTAGACCGGGCCTATTAATTTATTTGTTACCGAGATCAAATATTTAATAATTTAATAACTGTCTAACGACTTGTAGAATGAGGAATACCTAACGTAGAAGGGACTCCGTACTCTCCAAGCCAAGGATAACCGAACAGACCGGAACATCGGGTAATGCCATTACTATACCGGGTGAGCCGGCATAATCCCCTTTCCCCCTCGAGCGGGCCCTCGTCAGGGTGCGCGAGAAGTCAAGTTACGATCAGTCGATCAAACCGGGATAAAATGTGAAAAATTATCACGAATGACGGTCAATGACCAGACCCCATGTCCTCGGATAAAATTGCACCCCCGTGTTGACCTAAATTCACTCAGCGTCCCTCCCACCTAGTGTGGGACTATACTAGCCCCGGATAAATATTAATAATTTCATTTCCGCCGGAGTAAAATCCGCCGAATTCCGTTACTCATACCTTCGGCCCCATCGGCCCCCCAAAAACTGCCGCTTATACCGATATGCCTATGTTTGACGTGAGCCCTCTCATGTGAAACTGCCGACTTGTGAAAATTGCCAATTAATCGGTTGGTAATTTGAGACTCTTGAAGTGACCGCCTTATCCAATCGACCCCCGTCAGAATAAGAAAATTGCCAATGAATCGGTTGGTAATTTGAAGAAGTGGCCGCCTTATCCCATCGACCCCCGTCAGAAAAGAAAATTGCCAATGAATCGGTTGGTAATTTGAAGAAGTGACCGCCTTATCCAATCAACCCCCGTCAGAAAAAAATTTATGAACTTATGGCCCCAGGTGACGTTGTAGTCCCGGTCGTGCCCCAAGCCTTTGATTTCCCTCCATCGCCGTTCCCCTGGCGTCAGCACTCCATGCTTGAAACGACCCCAAGTACCACTTATAGACCTACCCGTCTATCCATCCATTCCCCCGTTTGTTATCCCCTTTTGTCCCCCTGTCTTCAGGTCGTCCCGTTGTTGCCCCGTATCGTCCCCTTGTTGATCCTTCCCCCCCTCCCCCCCCTCCCCCCTCCCCCCCCGGGCCCCCGATTGCCCTCCTTATCCCTCTTATACACTATCCTTATCTATTACTATCCGACCTATAATCTATCCAATTCTATTACTATCCGATTCTACTACTATCCGTCCTATAATCTATCCCATTCGACTACTATCCGTCCTATAATCTATCCCCTCTCCCCCTATTCCGCCACCCCACATTCCGTCTTCCGCGTTGCCCCCCCCCCCCCCCCCCCCCCGTGCCAGTGTTGTTATCCACGCATATGTATATCCCAAATCGCATGCCGAGCGGTACGTGTCTTCCAGTCGGCGTGCCGCCGTCTTCGCGTCCCTGCGCGGCAAAATAAAAATAGATTACATGAGTGGCACATTCCGAGTGTACCATGGCCTTGCTCGCCATATAGGCTCGTTGCCCTTCCGCGGTACCTGTGGGTGTATTTGTATTAAGCCCTCCCTTCTCCTCTTCTTCATCATTCTTCATCTTTCTTTTCATCTTCTCAGTCTTTCCCGTCATCCTTTTTCCGTTCGTACCCCGTACGCTTACCCTTTGTCAAGCCACCGCAGGCTGAGGGTGAATATCAATAAGTGAGCGTGAGGGTGATCAGTCCGTCAACGTCATTGACCTCGCTCCCCGGCGGGTTAAAATATTATCCTCCAAAGGCTTATAAGCCTGTCATCGCGTCCTGCGCGGAGAAGAATTGTATCGTCGCGCCCTGCGCG
>WBZZ01000278.1:0-10000 GCA_019918135.1 Paulinella micropora
AAAAAACAATATCGTTATGGCTGAGCCGATGCCACCAATTTTGGCAGGGACGACCAACAGAAAATGAAAAATAAGGACACCTAGCAAGCCTTATTTCACTATAAGTAGTCTTACTCTCCACCTTTCCACCCGTCCTTTTTTTAATAACATATTACATTAAGATTACCACCCGCCATTGATACGAAGGCCTATTTTGCCATAATACCGCTTCTAACCTGTCCTTGTTTTTTAAGGACACACTGGAAGCAAAAAAACAATATCGTTATGGCTGAGCCGATGCCACCAATTTTGGCAGGGACGACCAACAGAAAATGAAAAAATAAGATATCAGCCACCACCTAAACCTCAAACCCTGCGGCACCGCGGCACCGCCCTGCCGCACGGCCGCAGACGTTCAAGGAGAAAAAGCAAAAAGCAAACTTTTGTGTGTGTTTTCCCCCCAACCCCCCCATTTTGTGGTGTGATCATTTATGTTGGATAGACAGGTCTATGTTGTATATTATAAAACAAGCATTAGAAACATAAAAAACCAACATAAGACATAGCAAAAACAGACATTCAAACATATCAAAAACATACCTTTGTTTTACAAAAAACGACAAACTGAGCACAATAAGAGAGATTTAGACAAAATAACGACAAAAACCATATAAACGAAGTATATATACAATTTTATGAAATAAAATGGTGTTTTTGTCGTTATTTTGTCTAAATCTCTCTTATTGTGCTCAGTTTGTCGTTTTTTGTAAAACAAAGGTATGTTTTTGATATGTTTGAATGTCTGTTTTTGCTATGTCTTATGTTGGTTTTTTATGTTTCTAATGCTTGTTTTATAATATACAACATAGACCTGTCTATCCAACATAAATGATCATATACATATATATATTAGATTAATCTTTTATGAAGTCAAAGTAAAGTTCTAGTTCAGTGAGGAACGAGAAAAAAAAAAAAAAACGGAAATATATATAATAATATAATATAATATAATATATATATATATGTATTTTTATGTTGAAAGAGTTATATTCTCACTCAGTACTATATATATACATATATATATATATTATATATATATGTTGAAAGTGTTATATTCTCACTCAGTATATATAACGGTGGCACTCGCAAAAGCTGGCAGACACGAGGTGACTCCCCAAGGGGGTTTGGCCAACCACACTCCGGCTTAGGATGTGATCAACGCTGAACTTGTCCCACACTCAGCTATCATCTGATGATGAGGTGTCCAATGCCCTCTTTAGGCCCGTAGGCAGTGTCAGGATTCTTGCATCCTTAAGAGATATGCTTTGAGTTCCTTTTTGAATTCTGCTTTGTATGAGATATCTCTTAGATGCTCTGGCAGCTTATCCCATTGTGCTTGTGCTGCTCTGCTGTATTGACCCGTCGTTGAGTCGTTGTACATGTGTTTCTTTGATGACCGCCTAGTGTTGTAGTTATGAACAGCTGTGATTGGTCGGATATTGTTGTAGTGAAGGGGAAGGAAAGCCTTGAAGGCTGGGTAAATAAGGGAGTGTGCATCCATGCATACGCTTTATTTATACATGTTAAGTATGTTGAGTAAGCGTAGTTTGGCAAAAAGAGGCTTGGCAGGTGTTCTCCATGATTTGAGACATATCAGACGGACTATACGTTTTTGGATGATAATGAGTGGATGTATAATGGTGTTGTAGTCATCAGATCCCCATATAGAGATACCATACATAAGTAGGGGGTATACATGTGCATAGTAAAGTTGGAGGAGGATGTGAGTGGGAAGTAGGCTGTTCACATAACGAAACATTTGGACGAATGGTTGAAGGCGGAATATAATAGATTGTATATGTTCACGGAAGGACAGGTTGCTTTGGATGATTGTACCTAATACTTTTACATTTCGTTCTTGTTGGAGCCTCTTGCCGTCGATAGTCAAGTCGAGCTGCACCTTCTGTTCATGCTTGTGGAAGATAGTGTAGGTGGTTTTGGTGGGGTTGGGTACTAGGTTATGTCTGTAGAAATAGTGGACAAGGTTCGTTTTATCAGTTTGTGCTTGCTCTTGGAGTTGTTCTTTATTCTTAGCAGCAATGATAAGTGTGGTGTCATCTGCGTATGCAAAGACTGTCCCGTGTGTTAGTGAAAGTATAATATCATTGATGTATAGAATGAAGAGCGTTGTTGAGAGTGTGCTACCTTTGCGGGATCCCATGTGTGATCTTGCGTGGATAAGAACGAGCATATTGGGTAAATACTGTTTGGTATCGTTTTGTGAGGTATGATTTAAAGAAGGTAGTGGTGTTATCGCTAAAATTTATATTATTTCGTAGTTTATGGATGAGTGTTTCATGATCTATAGTGTCATAGGCTTTCGATAGGTCAATAAATTTCCTGGGCCTTTGAGGTTTTGGATGTGATTTAAGATGGTTTGTGTAGTGATTGTTGTGTTCGAGTGTGGTCGGAAGGAGTATTGAGTTCGGGAGAGGATGTCGTACCTGGTAAGGTGGGCCATCAGTTGCTTGTTGAGTATAGTGTCAAAGACCTTAGCAATAATCGGCAGTAGCGAGATAGGTCTGTAATTCTCAGGCAGCGTTCTATCTTTAGCTTTATATATTTCAATAACTTTAGTTATTTTTAGTGCATCAGGGTATTGGTTATGTTCTATAGCTTTATTAAAGAGCGTTGTTAATATCGGGGCAATGTACTTTGTAAGGTCTTGCATGATGGCTGGTTTTATTTTGTTTATATTTTCTGCTTTTTCTGTTAATTGCTTTCAGTGTATCAACTACATCATCCTGCAAAATGCGTTTGAGTGTAAAGGGAGGCAGTTTTCTCTGTGTTAGGTCTATTTCCTCTTCTCTGACTTTATGTTCTTGGGGGATTTGGGCACTGACCTTGGAGCCGACAGTCGTGTAGTGTCTGTTGAGTGCATTGGCAATACCTTTGGGGTCGGTGATTACCTTATCATCTACGCGGAGTTGGGTGGGCGAGGTCTTCAGACCTTGTGTCTGTGGGATCAGCTTTCTCAACACATTCATACGTTTTTTTGGATCGTGACTTAGTTTTTCCATTAAGGTAGTCATGTATGCTTTCTTAGCTTTCTTAATCTCTCTATTAGTTTTATTTCTATGCTTATTATACTTAGTTCTATTACTTTTAACTGTGCATGCTATTTTTATTTCATACAGTTCTCTTTGTTTCTTAATCATAGCTCTGATTTCATTATTGCACCATGGTTTCCATTTTCGTTTCTTTACACGCTTTTCATACTTTTCTACCACTGTCTTAATAGCTGTATGTATTTTATTTATATAATTATTAGGAGTCGTTATTTAGTTCTGGGTCAAGAACTTGCTGAAGTTCATAAATTATTTCCTCTGTTATTATTTCCTTCTTGTCTTCATATCTCTTATTACTTAGGATTTTATAATTATTTTTCTTATGTGTGATTGGGGTGTGAAAGATAGCATAGATGGGGTGGTGATCAGAGATGCATGTAGGTAAGACATCAGATGTGATATCGCAGGTGAGTGTCGTTAATATAACATCAAGCAATGTATGGCTCTTTGCTTTGCGGGTGGGATTTTTGATTGTGGTGAAGAGGTTGTTGATTGCAAGGAAGTCACATACCTGTTTTGTAGGGCGCAAGAGATCAAGGTTAAGGTCACCAACAATCGTGATGCTGGTGTGTGGGCAGGCATGTGCAGAGAGGATACCTTGCATGCAGTTTTGGAGCTCTTGGAAGAAAGTGCAGTCGTAGGATTGTGAGAGTGGTCTTTTGTAGATATGGAATATGGTGTGGATTGGATTATTTTTATGTTCTGTGCTGTGTATCTGCATGATTACGCCAGAGGCTTTGAGATTTTAGATTCAGAGATTGTGATGTGCATATCGTTTTTATAGTAGACCGACACATCTGTGGTATGATAGGATGTGTATGTTGGGATTGGGAAGTGAGTGTGTGGTGTACCTGGTGTTATTTTTGATTCCGTAAGTGATATAATGTCTGGGAGGAAGTGAGTGCAGTCAGGGTTGGATAGATGGTTAAGTAGGGTTTGGTGGCTTCCTGTTATACCACGGATATTCGTATGATATATAGAGAAGTGTTTGTTTACCTTGGAGGGAAGAGATGTGAGGTGTGGGTGTATGATTTGTGCTGGTGGGTGTGATGGTGAATTGTTGCAATTGGGTTGAGTTTGTTCTGGTAGGTGTTCCAGGGGTAGGGGGTTGGGCTGTCATAAGGAGCTCATGGCTTACTGCGGTGCCTCACTGGCAGGGAACGTCGAACTGGAACTAGACATGGTTGCATTTCCCGACCTGTTGGTCCTTGGGGAGGCAGATGAGTGGTCTGATTCACAGTTCTTGAAGTGGTTCTTCAAGTACCGAATATGAGTCAAGCGTTGGATCTTAAATCTGTTCTCACTCTACTACTACTACTACTACTACTACTACTACTACTACTACTACTACTACTACTACTACTACTACTTTTCACGTGGACGTTCCCTGAGCCAGATTGTAAAATTGTTCTCTCAATAAAAACGAAGAAGAAGAAGAGAGAGAGAGCAAGACTTTCCTAAGTCAGCGAGCCGCGCACTCTCACGGACAAAAAACCGACAAAAAAAACAACCACAACCAAAATCCAAAAAACGACGCAAGAAAGCCAAAAATAGTTTGGTCCAGCAAACCAGCGTACGCAGCGTACGCTGGTTTGCGACCCGCGCAAACGACAAAAAATACAAAAAATACATTTATCTGGTTTTACGGTGAAGTGCACGTGTCGGGTCCTGATCGTCCCCTGAAAAAATGTGTCAGCCCCAACACCTAACGTTATGGTTATTCAATCACATTTTT
Source organism: Paulinella micropora (assembly GCA_019918135.1). NCBI lineage: Eukaryota > Cercozoa > Imbricatea > Euglyphida > Paulinellidae > Paulinella > Paulinella micropora. Next base: position 4,843 of record WBZZ01000278.1, read on the forward strand.
TTCACACAAACAAGCCGCTGTCTCCCTGTACAACTCTCCTGTTCTTATTGCTCGTTTTGATTGAGGCAGCCAATTTATCTACTTTTCTATCTATCTATCTATCTATCTATCTATCTATCTATCTATCTATCTATCTACTATCTGGAAACCAGAGCCTATGCTCGAAAAGCTTGAGGCACAAGTTGATTTTGAATTCAAACATCGAGGCCAATCCGATCATCTCGGACTTGGCCATGGTCGCTACCCAAAAGAACATTCCATCACAGACCGCAAAGACAGGGTTTTAGAATTAGCTGCTGAGACAATACTTGAGACAACCACAGTGCATGACATGGACAAAGCCATGCAAGGGTGCTTCCTTCGTTTTGAAGACGCATGCCCCTTCGACCTCTCCTGGGCTCGCCTCATCGGAACCCGTAATCCCCGTTTAATCTCTTGGGTCATCAACGCAAGCACAAACTCGGTTATTACCCCCGACCTTAGACGTCTGTGGGGAATCATTCCCAACAACAAGTGTGCCCTCTGTTCTGGTCAAGCACATCTATGCCACATCCTCTCCGGTTGCCATGTTGCCCTCAAACAAGGCCGCTATACCTGGCGTCATGACTCTGTGCTCTGCACTATTGAAGCTCCCCTTCAAAAACACATCGAGAGCCATAGCAAACGCTCCCCTATAGACCAAAATGAATCAAAGTCTATGTTTGTGAAAGAGGGCGAGCAGAAGCCTAAGGGACAGTCATTTCATCGACCATCCCTGCTTGACACTGCAAACGATTGGCAACTCCAAACCCAATACACCGGTTCTGAGCAAGCCTTTCCTGTCCACATTTGTGTCACTGACCTCCGCCCCGATATCGTTGTCTGGTCACTGTCTACCAAGATATGTATTCTGATCGAGCTAACGTGCCCGGTCGAGGAAAACATCCTTGACGCACGAGCATACAAGACCAACCGATACAACGAGCTCAAATCTCAAATCGAGGACAACGGATGGACCTGCCACCTTCGACCAATCGAATGCGGGGCTCGCGGCATGGTATCGTTCTCTGTTCATCGATGTTTCCGCGCCTTGGGTTTTTCCCATCCCCAATCCAAATCCCTTTGCTTCAAGCTATCCTCCTGCGTAGCTCGTTGCTCTTTTGCGATTTATCGCTCCTGTGCAGTCAAAAATTAGACTAATCTTCCACTAGTCCGTATTGGTGACTGCATTCCATCATAGCCGTCCAGTGTTGCATAGCCCGGGCTAGGTCCCTGCGGGGGTTTAGGCCTCATACAATGTCATCATTGTAGCTTGCGCAAGCTTACGGTGCTCAAAACACTTGGACTAACGGCTTCCTTTTCTTTCTCTTCTTCCTTATCCTCCCACTCTCCATTCCTAGATTGCCTTTTTCTTCAACGTCCTTCCTCCTCTTCTTTTTCCAGAACACAGTCTACCCGTGATTCCCATCCCGGACAATGCACAGTACACAAATTATTGTTTGATGTGAAACTGCGTTCCTTTGCAAGGACTACATTCCTTTGCGACATCTCATCCATATGTGACCCCGTCGCGGCGATAAAGCGCGGCAACCAAACCTTTCTCCTTTTCTTCTTGGGCTGACAACCCTGGCTTAAACAAAGAGGCTTGCTTCCCCTAAGTTAAGCCGTAAGTTACAAAAACTACATGCGAAAACCTACCGACGCACCGCTATTCCCTCCGGATTGGCCGCCGTCACCCTCCCAGTGCGTGCTCTGCACCGCCTGAACCCCCTGGAGGAGATTTTGCTCATGTTCACCCTTACGAAGACCATTCGGGCCTCCTCGAAAAGAAGAGCCCAAAAGCGCACGTCCATCCGGACTACAAGTCGCAACCCGGCATTATCAACCTGGATTCCACCCACTGTGTTGACGCCAAGACATACTCCCATTTCGTTCATCGGACAAGAAGTGCCCCGAAAGAACCAACCGAAAGAAGAAAACGCCTGGTATTGCCATCAACACCAAGCGAATGGAAAGGCATTGAAGAAGAACTCCAATCCGCACTCCCTCTCATCCTCCCCTCCTCTCTCATCAAACGCTTGTCGTGTGACGAAGCAGTAGCGAAATTTGAAAGATATCTCTACGACTTCATATCACAACGGGTACCTCAAACAAAAACACAAGAACAAACTCATGAACGAAAAAACCGCCACGTAATCCGGCTCCAAACAGAACTCGCGCAGAACCGACAACAAAAACTGATCCAAAAGAGACATCTGCGAGATCTCAAAAGGGCAGGTTCAATTCCAGCTGCTGTTGCAAAAAGCTGCAAAAAACTTGGCGAGTATTATTGAAGACCGGTAACCGCCTCCGCCGTCGTCTCAAGGAAGCAACTTTAAGCTCCGCTCAACGACAAGCAAATACACGCTTCCGAAATGACCCTCATAAGTTTGCCAAAAATCTGTTTCATCCCCCCTCAACCCAAACCACTTCCTCCCTATCCAAAGAAAACTGTGACTCCTACTTTCCCAACCTATACAAAGACGCTAATTGTGAACAAACCTACGTGCCCTTACCTGAAATGAATCGCCCACCTCTACCAACTGTCCCCTTTGACCTCAAGCCACCGTCCTTCTTGGAAACCAAAAGATCTGTGTTTGCCAAGCGTAATGGTGCAGCCCCTGGCAGAGATAGTATTAGCTACCTTGTTTACAAGAGACTTCCCACCGCTTTACTTTTCTTACACAAACTCATTGTCAAGTGTTGGACAACTGACGTAGCTAATAGCTGGGCCCAAGCTGCTATCTCCCTCCTTCATAAGGACGGCGATCCACTTCAGGCCTCAAACTATCGTCCGATTGCTCTGACAAGCTGCTCGGGTAAGGTATTTTTCTCTTTGTGGTCAAAACGCCTAGAGAGTTTTTTGCTAGATAACAAGTACTTTGACAGAGCAAAACAAAAAGGTTTCCTCCGTAACGTTGCAGGATGCCCCGAGCACATTGCTACTACAAAAGCTACCATCAGAAATGCAAAAGATCACTATCGCCAACTGGTCATAGCATGGATTGACCTACAAAACGCTTTTGGAAGCGTAAACCACAACTTGATCCAGTTCGCTCTCTGGTGGTACCACGTGCCCCCTATGTTTGCTCGCATAATCTTTTTATACTACGAACTCTTAGTAGCCACAATCGAAGGGAAAGATTGGTCACCAGAACCCTTTGTTTTTGCTGTTGGCGTTTTTCAAGGATGCTGCATTTCTCCTCTCCTTTTCAACATAGTTTTCAACCTACTCCTTGACCTCCTATCGTCCTTGACCAAAAACAACGGTTATCATTTCAAGCATATTAAGACCTCAACAAATGAAGTCATCGTGCACGAAGCTGCTTATGCTGACGACCTCAAACTACACTGCCGATCCCCGAAACACTGTCAATCGTCCATCAACATGATTGACAAATTTCTGTCATGGTCCAGAACAATGGCCGCGAAACCGCCCAAATGCAAAAGCCTTGCTTTCAAATACTGGACTAAAGCCGACGACCATAAGGGTCTCAAACGATTATTGCCGATCTCGTTCCCACCTTTCGACCCCGCCCTTACTATTACTGGCAAACCGATTGACTTCATCGCTGACAAGCCTTTCAAAGACCTCGGATGGATTGTCTACCATGACCTCAGCGAAAACGAACAACGTGCAGCAATCCAAAAGAAGTTCATTCTTTCTATGCAAGCCATCGATAGCTGCTCGATCAATGGCTTTATGAAACTGTGGCTATACCAGCACTACGCTGTCCAGTCACTTGCCTGGCCATTTCTCACTTATGACCTCTGCTTATCTTTCGCCAAAACCCTTGAGAAAATTGCGACCCGCTTCCTCAAAAATGGGCCAATATCTACAAAAGAGCTCTGGTCTCTTGCCTTTACCGCCCACGCTCGAAATTCGGTCTACAGCTCCAATCCATCGTCTCTTTTTACCAGCGACTTCAAATCAACCGTGCTCAAATGCTGAAGTACTGCCCAGATAAACACCTCTCGTCCATTTATGCGATGAACCTGATGAAACACGAAACATTTCGAACTATCTGGAAACCAGAGCCTATGCTCGAAAAGCTTGAGGCACAAGTTGATTTTGAATTCAAACATCGAGGCCAATCCGATCATCTCGGACTTGGCCATGGTCGCTACCCAAAAGAACATTCCATCACAGACCGCAAAGACAGGGTTTTAGAATTAGCTGCTGAGACAATACTTGAGACAACCACAGTGCATGACATGGACAAAGCCATGCAAGGGTGCTTCCTTCGTTTTGAAGACGCATGCCCCTTCGACCTCTCCTGGGCTCGCCTCATCGGAACCCGTAATCCCCGTTTAATCTCTTGGGTCATCAACGCAAGCACAAACTCGGTTATTACCCCCGACCTTAGACGTCTGTGGGGAATCATTCCCAACAACAAGTGTGCCCTCTGTTCTGGTCAAGCACATCTATGCCACATCCTCTCCGGTTGCCATGTTGCCCTCAAACAAGGCCGCTATACCTGGCGTCATGACTCTGTGCTCTGCACTATTGAAGCTCCCCTTCAAAAACACATCGAGAGCCATAACAAACGCTCCCCTATAGACCAAAATGAATCAAAGTCTATGTTTGTGAAAGAGGGCGAGCAGAAGCCTAAGGGACAGTCATTTCATCGACCATCCCTGCTTGACACTGCAAACGATTGGCAACTCCAAACCCAATACACCGGTTCTGAGCAAGCCTTTCCTGTCCACATTTGTGTCACTGACCTCCGCCCCGATATCGTTGTCTGGTCACTGTCTACCAAGATATGTATTCTGATCGAGCTAACGTGCCCGGTCGAGGAAAACATCCTTGACGCACGAGCATACAAGACCAACAGATACAACGAGCTCAAATCTCAAATCGAGGACAACGGATGGACCTGCCACCTTCGACCAATCGAATGCGGGGCTCGCGGCATGGTATCGTTCTCTGTTCATCGATGTTTCCGCGCCTTGGGTTTTTCCCATCCCCAATCCAAATCCCTTTGCTTCAAGCTATCCTCCTGCGTAGCTCGTTGCTCTTTTGCGATTTATCGCTCCTGTGCAGTCAAAAATTGGACCAATCTTCCTCTAGTCCGTATTGGTGACTGCATTCCATCATAGCCGTCCAGTGTTGCATAGCCCGGGCTAGGTCCCTGCG
>WBZZ01000278.1:15000-33031 GCA_019918135.1 Paulinella micropora
CACGCCGGGTCCGCGCCGCAGTGGGCGAGGACATCGAGCATCAGCCACACCGCGGCAAAGTCCTCGCTCGCCATCTTCACGCACGGGTATTCGGCGCACAAGCCCGTGCAGAGTACTTCGAGCACCGTCTGGCTCCGCAGTTCGAAGGGCAAGGGCGGCTGGTACACTGGGGTGCCCAGCCCCAGGAAAGTGTGCAAGAGCAAGGGGGACCTGAGCAGGACCGCCGCCACCGGCCAGACCAGGCTGCGAGAGTGCAGCAAAGCCCCGGCGTCCAGGAAGATCGGCCGAAAGTCCTCGGGCTGCGACTGGAGCAGCGCGGCGCGCAGGATGGCTATCACCCGGCGTGCGTCGGCCACGTTCGGCTCGGCCAGGGGCACGCGCAATTCATCCAGTATGTCCGCCAACAGCAGCTCCAAGGGGAACCTGGACGCGGCCCGCTTCCTGGCCGCGCCGCGCCGGGCCCGCAGGCCCGCCAGCAAGGAGCGCAGCGTGCGCTCCGAGGCAGACCTGGCCAGGGCCCTCGACCACAGCAGTGTCGCCACCGCCAGCAGCCGCAGCCAGGCCAGGGCGAACGCCATGGGCGACAGGCTGTTGAGCCTCACGCGCGCCAGCAGCCGGCCGCCCGAGGCGGCCAGCTCGGTGTCGGGGCCCTGGAGCAGTTCGAGGAAAACTTCGGGCGCCGCCTGTGCGCAGGCCATTCTCCCGAGCTCGGACGCCGGTGCCCCGTCGATGAAGCGTTCCACTTGCTGGCACACGGCCGGGTTGCACGGGCTCTGGGCCACCGCCAGCCCCAGCTCCGTACCCAGTGCCACGGCGCCGTCCCACTCGGCCAGCTTTTCCTGGCTCCACTCGCGCAGCAGACCGATCGCGTCTCGCACCTTGGCGCGTGCTGCGCGCAAGCAAAACAGCAGCGCTTCCTCTTCGCGCTGTGGGAGCAAGGTAGCGACCAGGGTCTTCCACACCTGCAGGCCACCGGTCTCGAGGCTGCCGCTGTGCAGGTAGTACTGGAGCTTGTGCGCCTGTGCCGGGGACCAACGCTCCTCCAGGACACCCTGCAAGAGGCTCTCCCAGCCCTGCTCGAGGGGTGTGGGCGCGGGCGGCGCGGCGTCGGCAGGGACGTTGGCGCCGGCGGCCGCGGTAGTAGGCTGGTGAAGGGGCAACATGGGAAGGCCTGCTAGGCGCTGTACGAGGTTGGCCAGAACCGACTTTGTGCACCCCCCTGGCCACCCCCCTAGCCCAGCACGCGCCGCCCCATTCGCGCGCCGAGGGGGGAGGGGGGGCACCCCCGTGTGGGCCGGGGGCGCCCCCCCCCGGCACGCGCCACCGTCCCTGGCACCCCGCGCCCGCACGCGCGCCCGTGCCCCGTCCTGCCCATCCATGCGCGCCCCGCTCGCGAGCGCGGCGGGGCCTCTGGGCGCGTGCGCCCCCCCCCCCCGACGGGGCGCGCCCCAGGGCACGCGCTGCCAGCCCCACGCGCACGCGCCCCCCGCTCGGCCCGTGTCCCCAGCGGCAGCCCCCTGAATTCGTACTCCAGCCTTCGACCCAGTGTCCCGCTCAGATGTCTAGCGAACACGCGCCCGCACAGCCGCCACCCAAGAAACGCAAGACCACACAGCCCCCCCCGGCCGGTCCGCGACAGCCCAAGGCCAAGAAAGCACAACCTACCGCCGAGCAGAGGGGGGCCTTGGAGGCGTGGCAGGAGAGCCTACCGTGCTGGACCGAGAATTTCGAGCTCGGGGACCTCCAGGGGATCCGGGGGTCGCTGCAACAGCACGGGCTGGCGGTGGTGCGAGGCTTGTTGCAGCCGGCGGAAATCCAGTCTCTCCTGGACCTGGCCTACTCTGACCTACAGAAGCTCGGGACGGGGATCAGAGCCGACGACATCACGACTTTTGTCAACAAGAACTGGCCTGGCATCGCGTCGGTGGGTATTGTCAAGGACGGCCGGTCAGGTCTGCACACGGGCCGCCTCGCGTGGGAGCTCCGCCGCTACGCGCTGGAGCGCTTTTTCGTGGCGTTCCTGGGCGCCGAGGACTTGCTGGTCAGCTTCGACACGCTGGGCCTTTTCCGCAACTACTGGCTCGCGCGGGACAAAGCCGCGCGCGGCGAGCTGCCGAGGGAAGAGGCGGAAAAGATGGTGACCAAGGGTTTATGGTTCCACGTGGACCTGGTTCCCACCGACAAGACCGGAGAGGCTTACCTCAGGGATCACTTGCAGTCGTTTGTCAATCTCCTGCCGGCCGATGCGTCGACGGGTGGCCTCGTGTGTGTGCCGGGCTCGCACACGCTGGGTCTGCACGAGGACCTGCTGCGCAGCTTTGGCTACGCGGGCACCAAGAAGAACTACCTGCCGCTCGGCCCGCTGCCGGCGCTGCGAACGTGGCTGCAGGGCCGGGGGCTCGAGGCCTACCGCGTAGCTGCGCCCGCGGGGGCCCTGGTTCTTTGGCATTCAGCGGCAATCCATTGCAACGCGCCGGCGCTCCGGGGGGCCCGGCCGCGGGACCCGTGGCTCGTGAATTCTCCGCTGCTGCGTGTGGTAGGCTACGTGCATGTGGTCCCGGCCGCGAACTTTACGGCGGCGGAAAAGGAACGGCTGGCCGCGCAGCGGCGCGCGTGGGTAGACAACGGGGCCCTGACCACACACTGGATCGAGCCCGCCCGGGCCCGGACGGAAGTGCTAGCGTACCCGCGCTCTCGCTTTTTCCTGCCCCTAGCCTGGGCGGGGCTGACTCCGGCCCAAGTCAGGGCTGACTACGGCCGGTGGCTGTAGCCCTCGGCAGCGCAGGACCTCCCCGGAAGCAGCACCAGTATTTTGCTCTCTCTACTTCATTAAAATTTTTTTCGAATAGACTCGGACGCGAGAGCGGGAACCGAATGCTCCTCCTCTCTTTCCCTTTCCGGTCTTTCTCTCTCTCTCTCTCTCCCTCTCGCAGCTCGCACCCCTTCGGTCCACGGCCTAATTCTGGCAGAAAAAAGAAACGTGACTAGCAATCATTTTATACTAGGATCTCTCTCTCCCACCCCTAGCCGGCCTCCCCGCAGTCTCCCACGTATGCTAGACCTCAGAAGCCTTCTTCCGGGGCCAGAAACTCCTGGACAGGCTCGGAAGAGCCTCTGCTCTCTTGGGCGGTGCGCTGCTATTCTTCCGGCGCGGTCAAAGACGTGGTGCCGGGGCGCCAGCTCCGGCCAATCCAATTCTCGCGGTCGGCACTGGCACGACCCGCAGGTAGCTCTTGCAATGTTCCGAATACAGCTGCCTGGTGGGCTGCCAACCCGCGGGCGGCTTGCTTTCTCCTAAGTAGTTACTCACGATGCCTACGTAATGCGTAGCACCGCGGTACACCTCCAGGTGATCCATGCCCTTGTCCGCTTCGTGGTCCGAGCCCGCGCGGAACGCTAGCGGCAGCAGGGGCTGCACCAAGCGCCTCAGTCCGTACTCGCGCACCAGCCGGTTGTGTGCGGCTATGACAGAGACAGGCGGAACGTGTCCGGGCCGGGCACGGAAGCTCCCCCAGTAGCTCTCGCTAAAGAGCTCCTCGTGTTCCGTCAGCTGCGCCCAGCTCGGGCAGTCGCAGAAATACTGTCTTTCGCCGCGCAGGCAGGGCTGGCAGTGCGGTGGCACGGTCGCGCCTGGCGAGCCACTGGTGGTCTCTTGCAGGACAGGCTCTTGCTGGACAGGCTCTTGCATCCTGTGACTTGTCCCGCGTGCTGCTTAGTGCCTGCCACCAGCACACACCAGGCGGTTCCGCCCCCCCCCCCTGCTCCCTCCCCACCCACACACATCTACGCGCCCCACGTCCCGCGCTGGGACGCGTGTGCGAGGGAGGGGGGGGGGGCGCTAGCTGCTGAAGCGTGGGTCTGGCTCTGTTTCTCCTTCCCTCCCTCCTCCACTCCCAGCGCAACGCCAGGGGGAGGGAACGGGAAGGGGGCGGGCGCAGACGGGCCGGGCGCGGGGTGCGGCGTGGGCACGGCGTGCCCGCACCCCCTCCCCGCCCCCGGGCGGCGGGGGCTGGCCGCCGGCACGCCGTGGCAGGAGCACGCCGAGGGGGGAGGGGGCGAGGGGGTGGAGCGCGGGCTGCCCCCCCCCCCCCCCCCAAGGGGAGGGAAGGGGGGCGGACGACGTGGCTGAAACTGACTGACTGACTGAGAAGAAGAAGCTCGGGTCCTCCCCCAGGCCGAGCCGTTTCCTGTCCCCTGCGCTACGGAGAGCTTGCCCAGCCCCGCGGACCAGCCCCCCTGCCGGCCGCCCACCCCCGCGACGACGACGGCGGTCGCAAACGACGGCGACTCGCTGCCCGTCGAGCTGCAGAAAGAGATCCTGTCTTTTCTGCCGGCCTGTACCCTTTTCACTTTGCTGCGCGTACGTGTCGGGGGCCTCTGGGGCCTGCGGGGCCAGCCCGCGCTGTGGCCGCGGCCGTTGGTGCTAGGCCACGCGCCCTCCCTGGGCACACAGCAGCTACTACAAAGCTTGGGAGTCCGTGTCATGCGCCTGTTCATCGGCAGCGTGGCCGAATGGGAACGAGCGGGCGGTCTGCTGCCCTCCCTGAATGTGCGAGAGCTGGCGTTGCTGAGCGCACTGCACGCGAGCGGCCCCCCGGCGGCGGGGCCCCGCGGACCCCTGTGCTACCTGCGCGAGCTGCCGCCGGGCGGCCTGGGCGGGGCGCGCCTGCGCAGGCTGTACCTGGGCCGGGCCCCCCAGCTGCGTTCGCTGCACGGGCTGCACGTGCTGGCACCCCGCCTGGCCGAGCTGCAGCTGGAGCACTGCTCCTCCTTGCAGGATATCAGCAGCCTGGCCCTGCTGCCCGAGCTCCGCTGTGTCAGGCTCTCGCACATCAGACCGGCGTTCAGCCTAGGGTCGCTGCAGCGGTCGGCCGCCCGGCTCAGGACGCTCAGCCTCCGCCACTGCCCCTTGCTGTCCCAGGCGGAGGCGCTGGCGCGCTGGCCCGACCTAGAAGAGCTCGGGCTGGCCTCTTGCTCTAGCCTGCGGGGCCTGGGCTTCCTAGCCGGCCACCCCCGGCTCCGCCGGCTGGTGCTGCGCGGCCTGTGGACCCCCGACCTCGGCTCGCTGCTGTCCACCCTGCCGCAGCTGGAATACCTGCACGTCGAGAACTGTCCCGCCGTAGCCACGTTAAACGCCGGTGAGCCCGGCCTGCCCCGGCTGCGGGTGCTGCGGGTCCTGGACTGCCCCTCCCTGTGCGGCTCCCACACTGTGCGCCCGGCCTCGAGGTCCTGCACGTGCGCCTGGCGCCGCAGGCCGCCGACCCCCTGGGCCGGACGCCCTGGCCGCGCCTGCCGGAGCTGCGCAACGTGGACCTGGGCGACCTCGAACCGCCGGGCCACAGCCTGGACTTCTTGGCCGGCGTGCCGCACCTGCACACGCTGCGGCTCCGCTACCCGGCCGCCGGCTGTGCGTCCCGCGACTGCCCGCTCACCCACGCCCCCGACCTGCGGCCGCTGGCGGCCTGCCGCGGGCTGCGCGTGCTGTCGCTGCTGCCAGCGCTGGGCTCGATCGAGCCCTCCGGGCTCGGGCTGCTGCCCGAGCTACGGGAGCTCGAGCTGCGGGGGCTGGTTTACGCGCCCCTGGCCGCGCTCCTGTGCCTGCCGAACCTGCGGGCGCTGCGCCTGCAGACCACCCAGGTCACCCTGTCACTGGCCGCGCTAGCACCGCTGGCCGCGCTGGCCTCGCTGGACCTGTCCGGCTCGGGGGGGCTGGCCGTCCTCAAGGGCCTGGCTAGCCTGCGCCACCTGCGCCAGGTGCGCGTGAGTGGCTGCTTCTCCCTGTGCTTTATCGAGCGCCTAGACTTGCTGCAGGCCAGGGGCGTGGACTTGGTGGGCCTCCCCGACACCTACCCCTTCCGGCATATACCGGCGGCGGAGGCGCCCCGCCCCGGCGCGAGGGCCAAGCGGCGGCTCGCGGGGCACGACCCCTAGGCGGCAGCACGGCCCTCCCCGGCCCCGGCTCCTCTGCCCTGGTCATCTTTATTTAGATTAAAGGCCGGGGCTTTTTACTCACCAGGAACTAGAGCTCACTCCCCCCCCCGCGCGCCAGGGGGGGCTGGTCCTCGCCGGAAGCGGCCTCCAGCCGTAACACCAACTCCCAGGCTACCGCGTCACGCCCGCCGCCGTCGCCCGCCCGCGGTGACCGCGCCTGGCGGGGCTGCCGGGCCGCGCCGAGATCCAGGCGTGCGTAAGCTAGGGCTAGCGCCACGAGGTCCACGTGCTGGAACCAGCGCCTCTCCAGTGCGAGGTCCGGCGGACCGGCCTCTGCGGACCGGGGGGGCGCCTGCCCGGGCAGGCGCAGCCCCCAGAGCCAGAAGCTAGCGGCCCCCGTCGGACGCACGCCCAGCCCCGCCGCGCCGGGCGCCACCACGTCGCGCCCCGCCATGACGGGCCCGAAGAAGACCGCCTGCCCGTCGACCAGACAGAGCAGCTTGGTGTACCCGGCCGCGCGGCGCTGCTGCTCGACCACCTTGAACGGAAAATAGACGCGGCCGGCCACGCGCAGGGCGGGGAACGCCAGTGTGCGCTGGGGGTACGGCCTGTCCCGCGCCCAGGGTACGCAGCGGGCGGCGCCCGCCGCCGGTGCCGCACGAGCCGGCACGGTCCAAGCCCCGGACCCGAACAGCAAGTGCACGGCGCAAGTTTGCACTCCGCGGAGCCGCTGCCGCAGCCCAGCCAGTCCGTCCGCCGGCCGCGGGATGTCGCGGCACAGCACCTGCGCCCGCCCCGCGCCGGCTGGCTCCCACCCCCGTGAGAGCCAGAAGGTGTAGTCGTGCTGCGGCTCACGGCGCAGCACCAGGTAATCGGCGGGGGTCGTGCGGGCCAGGTACGCCAGCAACCCCGCCACGAAGGCGCTGCCGATCCCCTGGCGTCGTCGCCCCACGTCTACTTCACAGAGGTCCAGGCGCCAGCCGTCGGCTACCGAGAGCAGCGCGTACGCTAGCAGCTGCTCACCTTCTTCGTACACCAGCAACAGCCTCCCGGGCTCGGCTAGTGCGCTTGCCAGGAGGTTCCAGTTGTGCCTGAACCCGGTGTCTGCGTGGGTGCCCGACGAACGTTCCACCAGCTCTCGCAGGACGGGCAGGTCGGGGGGCTGCGCCGCGCGCACCGAGGCCCCCCGCTCCACCTCTCGCTAGCCATGCGCTATTTTGCGGTGGCTGCGCGGCGCCAGGCCCCTCCGGGAGACCCCTCCGGAGACCCATCCGGCGCTCCACGCCCCGGGCCGGGCTGCACGCGGCACACCCGGCGCGGGGCCCTCTCCCCCCCCCCCGTGGTGGCCGCGGGTCCCGGGCCCCGCGGCAGGTGGACCCCCCTAGGGGGCCGGAAGGGGGTAGGAAAGGGGGGGGGGCCCCCCTTCCTCTGAGTGGAGGCACCCCCCCCCTCTGGGAGGAGGCACCCCCCCCCTCTGGGAGGACGCACCCCCCCCCTCTGGGAGGACGCACCCCCCCCCCTGGGAGGACGCACCCCCCCCTCTGGGAGGAGGCACCCCCCCCCCTTGGAGGACGCACCCCCCCCCCTCTGGGAGGAGGCACCCCCCCCCTTGGAGGAGCCCCCCCCTTGGGAGGAGGCCCCCCCCCTCTCAGGAGGCGCAGGGAGCAAGCAACCTCCCCGGGGGGCCACTCTAGATCCCGGTTGCATAGGAATGGGGGGGTGGCGCCAGAGAAGAAGCGGACGACGAGGGCCCCCTCTCCCTCTCTTGAGACTCATGAGACAAACTCGAGGGACAGCCCCCCCCTCTCTTGAGACACTTGAGACAAGCTCTAGTGACACACCCCCCCCCCTCTCTTGAGACACTTTTGAGACAAGCTCGAGAACACCCCCCCCCCCAAGAGAAAAGAATCAAGGCACGGGGGATGCCAGGGTCCCCCCAACTAGGGAAAAAAAGGAAGGCACGGGATGCCAGGGGTCCCCCCCCAGGAGAAAAAAAAGGAAGGCACGGGATGCCAGGGTCCCCCCCTGCCAAACTCAGGGGGTCGGGGCTCCCCCCCCCCTCCAAACTCAGGGAGTCACAGGGAGAGGAGGGGTGTGTCCTGCGCCCGAGCCACCCCCCCCCTCCTACGCCGACGGACTCCGGGCGACCGGGAGCGGGGGAAAGTGAGGTTGGAATAATTCCCCCAGGTCGGGCGGGGAGGGGGGGGGGGGGTGTAGGGAGGCAGAGAGAACGCGCCCCCCCCCCTTCCCCCCCCCCGGGGGGGGGGGGGGTTGACCCCACTCCCCCCCCTCTCCCACCCGAGCACCGTGCCCTGACCCCGTCACCACATTCCGCCCCGTCCGTGGTGAAGCCGTGGGCTGTGCACATGCGTTGGTGGCCATCGGCGCACTGCTGCTGGGCGCTGGGCCTGGCCTGGGGCGTCGCCGGGCTGTTGTCGCGGCAGGCACAGTGTGTCGAGGCCGTGCGGGCCAAGGAGCGTGAACTGGCGAGCGTCACCGGGCCGTTGCTGCACCAGATTGTGGAGACGGGCCAATGTGCCGACCGGGCACGCGGAAGGCTGTCCAGCCAGTGGCAATGGAGCCTGTCGTGGTCCAGGCTGCTGCCCAATGCTACGCACGCCATGTGGTCGGAGAGCGAAGTCAGCTGCCTCGTGTTCTTGTACTACCCGGACGTGTGGAACGCCTACCAACACCTAGCCCGGGCGCCCGAACGGAGTGTCCTGGGCGGGCTCACCCTCGTGCACCGGCTGGGGGGTGCTTACGCGGCCAGGGAACTAGAGCTGCTGTCCCCCTGGACCACGTGGCCCGGCCCCGGCGTAGCCGACAGCCTGCTGCTGCCGGGGCCCGCCATCTTCTGGGCCGCTCTGCCCGGCGCCCGGACGCCGTACTACGTGCTGCAGTTCCTGCACTCACGCCTGCAGGACCGGGGCTGGGGGCGGTCGCTTTGGGGTGAACCCGCCGACCTGCCGGGCGCCGCGCTGGCCGACGCGCTGGCGCAGCTCGCCGGCGTCCAGGACCCCGCCCCGCTCGCGAACGAGACCCATACTTGGCAGGTCATGGGCCTGCCCGAGGCCGTGCTGGTGCTGGACCCCGCGGCCTGGACGCAGGGCCCCGTCGCGCGCCTCCACTCGGACCAGTGGCGGTCGGCCTGGGGGGTCCTGTGCTGGTGGCCCGCGCCGCCCGCGTGGCTGTGGGTCGGCGTGGCGCTCGCGCTAGCCTCGGCGTGCTGCTACTGCGGCGCCGCGTGGCGGCGCTGGCCGGGGGGGCGGCGCGGTTACCAGCCCGTGCGCCAGGGCCCGGAGCGGGGTCCGGCCGCCTGGCCCCTGGCACGCCGCCGGCCGGCGCCGCGCACGTCGTCGCAGCGCGGCCAGGCACGGGCGCCCCCGCCCCGCTCCTCCACGGACTCCCCCCGGGGCCGGCTGGGTGGCCGGCGGAGCCGGGGCCGGCGGGGTGGCAGACCGAGGCCGGGCCGCCGGGCGAGGACGACGAGCAGGCGGCCGAGGACGGTTACTTTTAATGACTCACGTAGGGTTGGCCGCACGGCGTTTGCCCCCCGCCACCCACTGCCCCCCCCCCCCCCGCTTTTTCTTCTCTCCCTCACTCACGACGGTGCCCCTTGCCGGTGTGGGTGTCGACCTGGCGCCCGCAGTGGGTGCACTTGGCGACTGCGTGGCACAGGCTGAGGGCGGCCTGCACGCGCTCGAGACCCTGGTGCGCGGGGCTTGCGCTGCCTTCCCCCAAGGAGGGCAGCGAGATCGTAGCGCCCGCCGGCCCGCCGGGCAGGCTTTCGACGACGTGATTGGCCCCCCGCAGGAAGTTCTCGGCCGCCACGAGCGCCGCCGCTTGGCCGCCAGGCGGCCGACTGGGCTCGTTGCCTGATTCCTGTTCTCCTTCAGGCGCTATACTACGGCTCGGACCGTCCGCCTCGTCGTTTACCGCGACCTGGCTGCGGCTAAGGAGGCCTGACTCCCCGTGGTCAGCCGCCGCCCTCTCCTCTGCTGCGGCTGTCCCCAGCACGATTTCCAAAGCAGACAGCCTGTTACGGACGCGGCTGAGCAGCGCCCACTGCCTCTCGCTGGCCCCGTGGCCCTCTGGCGTGACCCGTGCCACTGCCTGGCGCAATTGCCGTTCCAGCCGCTGCCTCTTAGCGGGCTCGGTTTGCCGCGCCCAAAAGGCCCCGCAGAGGTAAAAAAGGACAGCCCAGGCCTGCACGGCAGACAGAGATTGCGCGCCCTGAGCCCGGCGGCCGTCCTCAAATTGCATAATCTGGCGGACCAGGCGGTTCAGCTGCCGCGAGGACTGTGTCGGACTTGGTCCTGCACCGGTAGTGACCCTAGGCTCGGCTTCGCCTGGCGCGCCGAAGTACACGTCCTCGGGATTCAGCTCTAGTAAAGGAAATGCATTCTTCTGGAGCAGTCCGGCTATCTTCCTCTGAATCGCAGATTGTAGCTGGACTAGCAGCTCCGAGGGAGCCTCGTTGATTTGCCCGGTCAGCAGGTCGTGGACAGACAGGCGGGGGGCTTCGGGCCCCGGGCCCGTTGCCTGATCACCCGACTCCTCCTCTTCGTGCCTGGAACCGGCGGCTCCCATAGTCAGCGCAGGTTGGCTCGTACCCTTGTCACGAAACGATCCGCCTTTGGCACAGTAGGCCGGTGGTGCCGGGTCCCCGGCTGGCGGGCCGGGCGGGGGACGGAGAGAGAGAGAGAGAGAGAGAGAGAGAGAGAGTAAGGGGGGAGGCTAGCGAGGAGGGAAGGAAACGAGGTGGACGCGGGGCTTGCGCCGGCAGGGAGAAGCGTCGGGTGCCGAGGGGGGGGAGAGGGGGGTGCTCCCCCCCGGTTGCCGGAGCGCACCACGGTGGTTTTAGGACCGGACTAGCTAGGCTAACGTGACTTAGGCCCAGGGGCTGGCTCCTCCCGGAACCGGGCCGGCCGCCTGCCCAGGCTAGAGCCAGGCCACGCGTAACCCCGGAAGACCACGTCCGTGTCGGCCCACACTTGGCCAGTGAGGGCCGCCGGCAGCGGGCCCAGCACCAGGACGCGCAGGCGGGGGAAGCGCAGGCACTGGAAGCCGAGGGTGAGCTCCGACAGGCAGGCGGGGCGGTCCCGGCCGCCGTACGCTAGCCACAGCGTTTCCAAGCGGGGGAACGTGGTCTGGCTGAGGAAGCTGCACGCGGCGGCAAACCGCCGCGGGCAGTCCGCCTCGACGCGCAGCTCGACTAGTTGGCAGGTAGGCGCGGTCACCGCGTCCGGGCGGGGCTCGCGGAGGTTCCGGCCCAGGTCGAAGCCCCGCGCGCCGCTCACCACGTGCAGCGCCAGCACGTCCAGGCCTAGGCCAGCCCCTAGCACGGAGAGCGGAGCCACGAAGGCGATCTTGGCCAGCCGCAATCCCTCGTCCAAGTCGACCACCACTTCGACCGGGCCCTGCGGCGGCCGGCCGGCGGCCGGCTGCTCCCAGGCAGCCAGCAGGTGGGACAGCCTCCAGGAGTGGCGGGGCTGTGCCCCGCCCTGGTGGGGGGCCAAGTCCCACACCACGGCCAGCGCGGCCAGGTCCACGGCGCACAGGAGGTAGCTGGCGACGAGCCGGCGGCACACCACCGGGAGCGGCTGGTACCCGCCGGCGTGACGGGGGGCAGTAGGCTCTCCGCCCCCTGGCGCCCCGCGGCCGGCCCTCGGGTTGGCTGCCATTCGCTGGCGGTGGCAGCACCCCCGCCCCGCGTCAGAAGTGTGCCGGGGCAGGCGCCAGGCACAGACCTACGTCCGGGGAGCTGGTGCCGGAGGCCGGGGGGGAACGTGTGCGCGTCCCCCGCCGGGCCCTGCCCGCGGCACCGTGGGGAGGGGGGCGCGCGCCGGCCGGGGACAGGGAGGGGGCAGGGGCCGGGGGGGGGCGCCCGCGCCCCGCGCCGCGGGCAGGACGCACTGGGGGAAAGGGGGGGGAGAGGGGTGCAGTTGGGGGCGGGGCGTGGGAGCTCGGGTACTTGGAGGCAAACCCCCTACCAGGCAGGGCAGGCCCCTCGCACCAGCTCTTTCTCCCCCGCGTCGCCTGGTCCCGTATGCCCTCGTCACCCGCCGGTAGCCAGGGCGAGGCAGCCCCGCTCGACCCGCCGCACCAGCTACTGCCGGGCAAGGCGGCCTGGCTCCAGGGGGCGAGGCCAGGCCAGCCCCCAGGCGAATTAGCCTGGCTGTGGCAGCAGGTGTCGTCCGCCGCCCAGGAGCCGCCCGCTGCCCGGGGGCTGGCCGGTCCGCCGGGGCCGCTGGCCGCCCTGCACGCTATGCTCAGAACACGGATAAAGGAGCACGAGGCCTGCCCGGGAGCTACCGAGGAGTGCCTGTACACTCTGGACCAGGACTGGGGCCAGGACCGGGACCAGGACTGGGTGTGCGCGGGGTCCGTCAACGTAGTCACTCGCCTGACGACTGCCTATGTCGTGCGAGCCGGCTACGAGTACCTCAGCGAGGCCGAGCTAGCGGCCCGCCGTGACTGGGCCAACGCGCTGGCCACGGAGGAGGTCGGCGTCCGCCATTTGCTGTACGGGTGGGCCGTGGAGTACGACGTGGCCACATTCATGCAACAGCTGCGTGCGTTTAATGACGAGCCCTGACGAAATGCCAGATCCTGCAGCCGCGAGGCCTGCCGTGTTGGGACTTGCCGGTCCTGACGAAACGCTAGCTCCTGCAGCCTCGGGCCCTGGAATGGCCGCAGGATCGCTGCCGCTGCTGCTGTTGCTGCTACTGCCGCCGCCGTTGCTGCTACTGGTGTTGCTAGCGCCGCTGGAGCCGGCAGTGGTGGCAGCGGACGTGAGGCCTGCAGCTCCTGCGCCCGCTGGCTCTTCCGCCGAGGCCGAAGCAGTGGCAAATTTAGATTGCGGCGGCTGTTGCCAGCCCTCAACGGGGTTTATCCTGCTTGTGTCTATACCCGTCACCTTACATACGACGCGAATGACCCAGTCGAGGATGCGATCTTCTTGCATTTCGCTATTGAGTTCCACAATATGTTGGCACTCAACCAATTTAGCAAAAGGCTCCCGATGTAAGGTCCGGCGCGTCTGTCGCTGCGGCTCCTGCTCGGTTTGCTCCTGCTCCCGCTGCTGTTCTTGCTCGGGTTGCTCCTGTTCGTGCTCCTGTTTTTGCTCGGAGTTCTCGCGTTCAGGTTTCTGCTCGAAGTCAGGTTCCTGCTGGAAGGCAGGTTCCTTTTGATTTAGCTCCTGCTTCTGCTCGCGTTCTCCCAAACCCTCCTGCTCTGCTAACCAAAAAACACAGCTTGCCGGAGTTGTCGGGTCTGCGTGTACGGAGACCAACTCCAACTCCTTCACCGGGTCTTCATCTGGTTTGTTTCTTCTGGATCTCTCATTTTCCAATCTTGGCCATCGAAATAAACATGGTGCGTAAGACACCTGAACTTGCAAATGAAGGCTAAAATCCCTAGAACACACTCGTGAATGGGCTTGCCCCAGGATTGGTCCTTCTTGATGACCGTCTGTGCTGTCCGCAGATTCATCAGCGCCAACTTCGCGTCGTCGCTCCAGTTGAAGCGCTCGCCTAATTTTCGGCAGCGCTCTCGATCGCCAAGAAAATCTGCAACCTTCTTCCTGAGATCATGCACGGAATGTCTCAGCTCGAGCGCCCATATCACGCAGATAAATAGGCTATTGCCCATCCCACCCAAATCACGATGGACGAGCCGACGTTCTCCAAGTAGCTGTTTGATGCGAGTGCAAGGTTTTAGCGTGGAAGGGTCCCCCGCGACTCGGGTATTTTTGGGTGCGGTCCGTCGCCCGGGGAGGGGGGGAGGGGGGGCGGGGGTGGCGGGGGTGGCGGAGGGAGAAGGAGGTGGCAGGGGAAACTTGTTTGGTTCTTTTGTGCGCTTCCTTCTCGCTGCAACCCGTGCGGCATGCCTTTGCAAAATCAGAAATGAAAAATGCGGAACTCTGTGTTTTTTCTTTTGGTTCCGGACGGACGTACGGGAAGGGGGCATAGGTAAAAAATTTGCTTCATTCTCGAGCTCGCTCCCCCCTCTCTCCCGCCCTCCATCAGGGGGGGGGGGGGGGGAACCGATTTCCGATTTTCTAATTTTTCTAACTTTGCAAACAACATGCTGCTGTAGCACGAGTTGCAGGCAGAGCCGCGAGCCCGCTCGCCAGAAAAGATCGAGCCCGCTCGCCAGAAATCTTTTTTGGCTCTAACCTTCACCCCTCCGCCTCGTACAAGCTCCCTCTCGCCCATCCCTCGTCCAACATTCTCGCGCCAGACACAAACTAACCTAGCTAACAGCCAGAGTGGGGTATGGTGCCACCCGCCGCTTATCACTCGCTCACCTACTCGCTCACTCACTCGCTCACCCACTCATTCACCTGCTCACTCACTCATCTGCTCACATATTTGCTCACTCACTCACGCATTCACTCACCCACTCACTTGCTCACTCACTCGCTAACCACTCACTTGCTCACTCACTCACGTACTCGCAGAAATCAAAAATTTGGAACTCTGTTTTTTTTTTTCCGGACGGACGGCGGAGGTGTGTGAGTGGTGGTTGGGGGGGGGGGGAAGGGAGGGTGCAGGAGACCAACATTTTTTTTGTTTATTCATTCTCGCGCGCTTTGCCCCCCTCCCTTCCGCGCGTCCGTCTAGGGGGAAAAACAAACAACAACAACAACAACAACAACAACAACAACAACAACAACAACAACAACAACAACAACAACAACAACAACAACAACAACAAAAAAAAAAAAAAAAAAAATTCTGGGATTTTGCAAACAAAATGCTGCCGTAGCACGGGTTGCAGGGGTGTGCTACAGCACCATGCTAAGGAAGCAATTGTTCGCTCTCTCGCGCGCTTCCCCCTTGCAGCTTCAGCACACTCCTGCAGCCCGTGCAACATGTCTTTGCCAAATCAGAAATCAGAAATTCGGAACTCTGTTTTTTTTCTTCTTTGTTTTCGGACGGACGGGCGGAAGGACGGGAGGGGGGGGGGGGGGGGGGGGGGAAAGGGGCAGGCGAAAGAATTTTTGTTCTCTTGCGCGCCTTCTTTTTGCAGCTCTAGCGTACCCCCTGCAACCCATGCAGCATGTCTTGGCCAAATCAGAAATCAGAAGTTCTAACTGTTTTTTTCTTTCTTTTTCTCTGACAGACGGACGGGGGGGGGGGGGGGGGGCGAGGACGGAGAAGGGGGGGCGAGAAGGATGGAGAAGGGGGGCATTTTTTTCATGGATTTTAGCAGGTTCCTGAGCCTCCCCCTTTCCCCTCCCTCCCGCCCGTCTATCAAGCGGGGGAAACAAACCGATTTCCGAGTTTCTATTTTCTTACGTTGCAAACAACATGCTGCTGTAGCACGAGTTGTAGGGGTGCTACCGCGAGCCCCCTCGCCAAAAATCTTTTTCGCTCTGCCTCCACCCCTCCGCCTCGTACACGCTCCTTCCCGCCCATCCCTCGTCCAACACTCTCGCCCGCCCGCCAGACAAAAACCATCCTAGCTTAACTGCCAGAGGGGGCTGTGGTGCCCCCCTGCCGCTCACTCACTCGCGCGCACCTACTCACTCACTTGCTCACTCACTTGCTCAGTCACTCATTCACGCATTTGCTCACTCACTTGCTCTCTGACTAACTCACCCACTCACTTGCTCACTTACTCACTTATTCACTCACTTGCTCACTCGTACTCGCAGAAGTAGGAAATTCGGAACTCTGTTTTGTTTTTTCTACTTTTTTCGGACATACGGCGGAAGGAGGGGGGGGGGGGGGGGCGGAGGGAGGGGCAAGGGACCGAAAAACCTTGTTTCTTCATTCTCGCGCCTGTTGCCCCCTCCCTTTCGCGCGGGAAAAAACAACTGTTTCCGAAATTCTGTTTTCTCATAATGCAAACAAACGTGCTGCTGTAGCACGGGTTGCAGGGGTGTGCTACAGCACCATGTTGAGGAAAAAATTCTGCTCGCTTGCGCTCCCCCTTGCAGCTGTAGTACACCCTCTGCAGCCCGTGCAGCATGTCTTTGAAAATTCGGACCTTTTTTTTTTCTTCTTTTCCCCGGACGGACGGGCGGAAAGGGGGGAGAGGGGTGAAAACCTTTTTGGTTCTCGCGCGCTTCCTTCTTGCAGCTGTAGTACACCCCCTGCAACCCGGGCAGCATGTCTTGCAAAATCAGAAATCAGAAATTCGGAACTCTGTTCCCCACCCCCCCCCCCCCGCCCCTTTTCGGACAGACGGACGGGAGGGGGGCGGAGGGAGGGGGCATGGACTTTTTTGTTTCATTCTCGAGCGCGCTTTCCCCCCCCCCCCCCCCCCCCCCCCCCCCCCCCGCCCGTCCATCAGGCAGTGAAAAAAACCGATTTCCGGATTTCTGGCTTCTGATTTGCAAGCAACATGCTGCTGTAGCACGAATTGCAGGGGTGCTACAGCCGCGATCCCCCTCGCCAGAAATCTTTTTCGCTCTCCCCCCGAACCCTCCGCCTCGTACACGCTCCCTCTCGCCAATCCCTTGTCCAACATTCTCGCCGTCCGCCAACCTAGCTAAACAGCCAGAGGCCGCTTACTCACTCGCTCACCTACTCGCTCACCTACTCACTCACTCACTCGCTTACTCACTCGCTCACCTGCTCACTCACTCGTTCACTTACTCACACATTCACTCACTCGCTCACTTGCTGACTCATTAACTCACTCACTAACTCATTCACTAATTCACTCACTCACTCACTTGCTCACTCACTCACTTGCTCGCTCACTGGCTCACTCACGTACTCGCAGAAATCCGAAATTCGGAACTCCGTTTTTTTTCTTTCGGACGGACGGCGGAAGGGAGGGGAGGGCGGGGCGGAGGGAGGGGGCAGGGGACAAAAGAAATTGTTTCTTCATGGTCGCGCGCGTTGCCCCACTCCCTTCCGCGCGGGAAAAAAATTCCGCATTTCTGATTTCTGATTTTGCAAATCACGTGCTGCTGTAGCACGGGTTGCAGGGGTTGTGCTACAGCACTATGCTAAGAAAAAAAATTATTCGTTCTTTCGCGCGCTTCCCCCTTCTTGCAGCTGTAGCAACCCCCCTGCAGCCCGTGCAGCATGTCCTTGCCAAATCAGAAATCAGAAATTCGGAACTCTCCTTTTTTTTTTCTTTTTTTCCGGACGGACGGAGGGAAAGGGGGGCGTGAGAGGGAGGGGCCAGGGTAAATTTTTTTTTGTTCTCTCTCGCGCTTCCTGCTTGCAGCTTTTGCATAACCCCTGCAACCCGTGCAGCAATCCTTACAAAATCAGAAACCAGACATTCGGAACTTTTTTTTTTTTTTTTTTTTTTTTCCGGACGGATGGACCGGGGGGGGAAGGGGCCGGAGGCAGGGAGGGGGAAGGGGGAGAGGGGGAGGGGGGGGGAGAGGGAGGGAGCAGGGTATTTTTTCTCTCGCGCGCTAACCCCTTTCCCCCTCCCTCTCGCCCGTCAGTCAGGAAAGAAAAAACCAATTACTTTCTGATTTCTGATTAAAAGGTTGCAGAGGAGCTACAGAAGAAAGTGCTGCCGGATTTGCTTTTTTTTTCGTTTTGTCGCACCTTCCTGCTGGAGCTTGTCCTAAGGCTCATTGTCTGTGCTATTACTACTCTACATGTTTCATCTTCTTGGCAGTGCTTTCTCTTTCCTCCTTGCTTCTTCCTTCTTCGATTCCTTCCTCTGCCTTCCTCCTTCTTCCTCCTTCCTCCTCCTTCCTTCTTCCTTCCTGCTTCTTCCTCCCTCCTCCCTCCGCAGCGGTTTACTCTCTATCATCCCCGTTGACCGAAGACACGGAGCCAAATGAATGATTGTCGGGGTTGCTGGGATCCCTTGTGGGCAATACTAGTAGTCTGGCACCTTGCAAAAGCCTACCAAAGGACGTGCGAAACTATTTGGAGCGTTAGTACAAACACCAACACACCAACACACGCCCACGCACACACACACACACACACACACACACACATAGGTACATAATACGTGCATACAAATACTTAATAAACACAAACACACGAACACACACATAATGCATATATACACACACACACACAGAGACAAACACAAAGAAACATAACAAACGCACATGCACACACTCACGCTCACACACATACAACAGAATACTCACAACACATTA
>WBZZ01000279.1:0-5000 GCA_019918135.1 Paulinella micropora
GCACACACTGCATCTACGTCTCTTCGCCCTCTCCGTACTACCAGGGAAGGCGTCACCTGCCTCCCGCTTCTTCTTAACCTTATCTCCCTGAACGGTCATTGAATACCTGGACAGAAGCATGCATGAGGGTGGGTTGGGGTCGATACTACCTTCTGCCACACGGGGAGGTGCAAGAATAGCATCTATTTCAGCCTCATTGACCTTCCTTAACAGCCCTTCCGCAACCAAGGATTTGAAACAGCCCGGCCTGCCATCACCTTTCATTAGATTAAGGTTGGCCAAAATAGCGACAGAAAATTTGAGATAATGCCTGTACGCGTTGGTGAGAATGAAGTCAATCAAAATGAAGAAATCTACCTTAGCCTAATCATGATCATGAGTGGCAACAGAGAGGTTGAGAAAATTGGACCCGTGGCGAGCGGCATTGAAAATATCGACCGCGTTAAAAGCTGAATAATACAAAGCTACGGCCTGGCAGCGCGGGACTTGTGGCTGTGAGTGAGAAAAACTCGCATTCTGAGGCTTACCCGCCAAAGTAGTAGAGCAAGTAGCTATAATCTGCTGCTGATTATGATTGTTTTGGTTGACTGCGAGCAGCTTAACCCCATCCTTTTCGCATGTAGCTGAAGCTAAATCCCCCTTGGCCCCGCCCCTTGAGCTATGAAGTAACCTCACTGGAAACCCTGGGTGCGCAGTCTTAACCATGCCCACAAAATTACATCCCCTTTGCTTCATCTCCATGGCTGTTTTGACAGAGGCAAACCACGAATCACCGACAAAGATACGGCCCATTCCACACCACGGCTTCGTCAACCTAAGCGTTGTAGACAGCGTAGTTGCAGTAGTAACCCCCAGAGCAGCCGCAAACTCTTTTTGTCTATCTCTCACTTGCCCCTCAACCATCTCCATTGCGATACAGATGCCCGATTCCACGTCACAAGCTGTATGATACTCCCTCCCAACAGGGATCGGCTCTCTGGGGACCACAATTTTGCCTGGCATTTTATCTCCTGTATACTGCCCCATGCTTTCATCAACAGTAATAATAAGTCCTGGCACTATGGGGAGAAAAGGGTCAGTGTCTGATGAGGGGGGGGCCAAATGTCAAACATCTGAAAATAGCATCGAACCGATTGAGGGCCATAAACTTACCAAAGTCATCCCCCGGCAGGACATCTGTGCCCACTTCACTTACCTTACCCCAGTGACACCTCCTGCGGCCCCTATCTGCTAATGATATTCGAATTAGGAGGCCTAAAAACGCCCAAAACTCATCCTCTGTGGGGGGATCTCATACGGGGGGTTGGATCTTTTGCGAGCTCCACGGAAGTGAGGTTGAGTATAGTTAGCAACATCTCAGTAAGGGGGAAAATGGATAAAGTGCATGCAGTTGATTAATAAATAAATAAATAAATAAAAATAAAAATAAAAATGAAATTTAAAAAAATGTACAAATGACGCAAAAAATGGTAGCAAAGTGGACACCATGATTAAGAAAAAAGCAGCATCAAAAACTAGACTGGAAATTTATCTTCTCTCTTTCTGCAAGTTTATGACATAATTCAAAAAAAAGTGGGGAACAGAAAGAGGAAGTCTTGAGGAGTTGTCATGCTGCTGGCGTAGATAAATAAAAGTCAACAGAGGGAGAAATTTGAGTACGTCAGGGTGGGGTCGATGTCAAATTTTTGATCCATCGACGACCTCGCCTTGTGGCGAGGTCGATCGCTGCTCGGGTCCACGGTCTGAGGACCCAAGACCCAGTTGAATCCCTTAGATATGAGTTTTGCTTTCTCTTCAGCTACTTGCTGGGGTGTGTAGGGGCTGGGGTTGTAAACAGGAGGGCCTTCGTCGTCACCCCCCTCCTCATCATCGTCGTTTTCCGCCTCCACCTTCTGCTCCTTCTCATCCTCCTTCTGCTCTTGCTCCTGCTCCTCCTGCTCCTCCTCTTTGTCCTCTGAAACCTCCATCTCCACCTCTTCTCCGTCACCATTTATGAACTTATAAAACACCCCTGCCTGCAAGGGGCATGGTTTGCAGTTCTTCTCAAACACATAATAATCCTTCCCATCAAAACCCGTGGTAACCAATGCTTTCTCTTTCTTGGATTCTCGTTTTTTTAGTGTTCCCAAAGCTTCCGAGTCAATGTCAAGGTAAGTCGGATCACCAAATTTTTTCTTGGCCCAGGCCCTGCCAAACTTCGCAACAGCAATCGAAAGGGTCCTGCCCACCTCCATCTTTTTTTCTCGCAACGACTTCACGTGGAAAAAAGCCAATCTGAGGGTCAGCACTTGTCGAAATAACTAAATAACTTCTACTCAAAGGACTGTCAGCAGAAATTTTACCAGTCGATTTCTAGACACTTTTCCTATATTTTTCTAAAGTTTATTTTCACAAAATCAGCACCGGTTGTCTCGGAAGAACTTTTTGAAAACCAGTCACTAAAAAGTGATGCCGGCCTGCATCAGAGGATGCAGGCCGGCATCACCAGGCACATAAACAATATATATAATATTATATATATATATATATGATTATTATAATATTATTATTGATAATAATAATAATGATAACAATAATAATGGTGCTTCTCTGTCAATGGCTGATGCAAATCTGCACATGCGCCTCCATCGTCTCAACCGTGAGGGGAGTACGAAGAATTGACGATAGGCTCTAATGACACCCCCGCACGGGCAGTTCCAACACTTCCAGACGGACCGGTATGTTCAGATGAAGATACTGGTGGCACCGACGGGAATCGAACTGGCGACAGGGCCCAGATGGTAGAACTTGACCACTGGGCTATCACGGTGTCCATAATAATAATAATAATAATAATAATAATAATAATAATAATAATAATAATAATAATAATAATAATAATAATAATAATAATAATAATAATAATAATAATAATAATAATAATAATAATAATAATAATAATAATACTATATCTGAGGCGTACTGATACAGCTAATGGCATATCCTCAACGGACATAAGCCTCCAATATCCTTGTTCGAGGTCCTCCACCCCCCCGTGTCAGTCTCTCGCCTGATGATCGGGGCCACCGATGGAGCTCCCGAGGGCAAGACTGCACCAAGCCGAGGTTGTTCCGCAGTCCCAGCAACCTCTTGCAAGACGTCACCGAATGTGCAAGTGCATACATCAAGCGCGGTTGCTAGAGCTGCCTCGAAACCCCACCCATAACAATCTGGTGTCTGCTGGGTCCTGGGCTATCAACCAGCATATGCGGAGTTTAAGATCTTTTACGCGCGCAACGACCCTCCTCCCCAGCATCTACCACCAAAGTGTAATGAGTTGGCGTCACAGTTTAACGCCTTGAGGCCATTGGGCTGGAACTCTGTTTAGCAAGTGTGACTAGGTTTTTTCATCGGGATTTCCCTCAAATATGTCACAGTCAACACTCCAAGGCAGATTTACAATAATAATAATAATAATAATAATAATAATAATAATAATAATAGTAATAATAATAGTAATAATAATAATAATAATAATAATAATAATAATAATAATAATCATGAATAATCATGGCATGAATAATAATAATAATATAGTGCTTCTCTGTCAATGGCTGATGCATTTCTGCACATGCGCCTCCATCGTCTCACCCGTGAGGGGAGTACGAAGAATTGACGATAGGCTCTAATGACACTCCCGCAAGGGCAGTTCCAACACTTCCAGACGGACCGGTATGTTCAATGAAAATACTGGTCCAGACGGACCGGTATGTTCAATGAAAATACTGGTGGCAACGACGGGAATCGACCTGGCGACAGGGCCCAGATGGTAGAATTTGACCACTGTGCTATCACGGTGTCCAAATAATAATAACAATAATAATAATAATAATAATAATAATAATAATAATAATAATAATAATAATAATAATAATAATAATATTGATATTATTAATATTATTATTATTATTATTATATCATTATTAATATATATATTATTATTTTTTTGAACTTTTTTATTAATAACAAATATTAATAGTACAATATTCTGTTGCTGGCTTCAGCTCGGATCAGCGATCGCTTCTCACCCAATTGTATACTACTTAAAAACTGTTTGCGTAATGTGACTGAGTCTTCAACAGTTTAATTAACTATACCATATACTACTACATAGATAAATTAATTAAAGGATCATGATGATTAATCATGAAGATGATTAGCGGCCGGGACTCGAGCACTGAGTGACCTAAGAGATATGCGTACCTTATCATCATGATGCCGTCATATCCTATTGATAACTTTCAGTGAATACGGAGGCTGACAGTACCCTGCTATCAAGTTATAGCATCGGCCGGGATCAATATTATGGTACATACTATTTACCAACATCACTTGGCTTAAAATTTATTACTAGCTTCTTCTCCTTCTGCTTCTTCTCTTTCTTCTTTTATTATACCGTGTAGCAATCACTCTTTTAATGTATAGAAAGTCTTGCCACTCGTAGGGATGAGTGGGAGGTCTTCCCTTTCTTCTCTTTCTTCTCGTTCTTCTCGTTATTCTCTAGATCTTTCTTCTCCTTCTCGGCTTTCGGCCTGTGTAATATTAGTCAGGATATGAAAAGTAGTAGTGAAAGAGGAAAAGGAGGACGTAGTAGTAGTGGTATTAGTAGTGGTAGTAGTGGTAGTAGAAGTAGTGACGGTAGTAGTAGTAGTAGTAGTAGTAGTAGTAGTAGTAGTAGTAGTAGTAGTAGTAGTAGTAGTAGTAGTAGTAGAAGAAGAAGAAGAAGAAGAAGAAGAAGAAGAAGAAGAAGAAGAAGAAGAAGAAGAAGAAGAAGAAGAAGAAGAAGAAAAGAAGAAGAAGAAGAAAAAGAAGAAGAAGAAGAAGAAGAAGGAGAAGAGTCAGAAGAAGAAGAAGAGTCAGAAGAAGAAGAAGAGTCAGAAGAAGAAGAAGAGTCAGAAGAAGAAGAGTCAGAAGATGAAGAAGAGTCAGAAGAAGAAGAAGAAGAAGAAGAAGAAGAAGAA
>WBZZ01000279.1:20000-62500 GCA_019918135.1 Paulinella micropora
TTCTTCTTCTTCTTCTTCTTCTTCTTCTTCTTCTTCTTTTTTTTTTTTTTTTTTTTTTTTTTTTTTTTTTTTTTTCTTCTTTTTTTTTTTTTTTTTTTTTTTTTTTTTTTTTTTTTTTTTTCTTTCTTTTTTCTCTCCCCCCCCCCCCCCTCTCCCTCCCTCACTCATCCCCCCCCCTCTCCCTCCCTCACTCATCCCCCCCCTCTCCCTCACTCGTCCCCCCCCCCTCTTTCTTTATTTCTTTCCTTTCCATTTCTTTTCCCCTTGCTTGCTTTCTTTGTTTCTTTTCACCTTTCCCTCCCCCTCTTTTCTTTCTTTTCTTTTCATCCACCCCTCTCTGCTTGCTTTTTTCGTTGCTTCCTTGCTTTCTTCCTTTTCCCTTCTTTTATTTCTTCACTCTATCTCTTTCTGCCTGTGCGTGTGTTTGTCTGTTCTCTTTCTTTTGGTCTTTCTGCTTCCTGTCAATTCTTTTCTTTCTTTCTTTCTTTCTTTCTTTCTTTCTTTCTTTCTGTCCGTCTGTCTGTCTTTCTTTCTTTCTTTCTTTCTTTCTTTCTGCCTTTCTGTCTGTCTGTCTGTCTTTCTTTCTTTCTTTCTTTCTGTCTGTCTTTCTGTCTTTCTGTCTTTCTTTCTGTCTTTCTTTCTGTCTTTCTTTCTGTCTTTCTTTCTGTCTTTCTTTCTGTCTTTCTTTCTGTCTTTCTTTCTCTTTCTGTTCTTCTTCCTCTGTCTTTCTTTTCTTTTCTTCTTTCTCTTTCTGTCTTTTTTCTGTTCTCTCTTTTTTCTATTTTATACGCGCATTACTTTTTCCT
The DNA here is from genome assembly GCA_019918135.1 of Paulinella micropora. NCBI lineage: Eukaryota > Cercozoa > Imbricatea > Euglyphida > Paulinellidae > Paulinella > Paulinella micropora. The sequence goes on from WBZZ01000279.1 coordinate 20,807, forward strand.
TCCTCCCTTTGTTTTGTTTCTTTATTTCCTTCTTTTCCGCTTTGTTTTGTCCATAGATCAGCTTCTCTCTTTTCCTCTTTCTTCCTTTTGGTTCCTTTTATTTTATTTTTTTCTTTCCGTGGATCCATCTGTCTTTCTTCTTTGTTTTTTTTCTTTTTCTCCTTTCCTATCATTTGTCTTAAACCTGAATTTGCGTATAAGTGCTTAAGCTTTGTTTGTATGTCTTCAGGTTGTTCGAGGTTTTTGAATCTGAGACATGCATGTTTCTTGTCATGGAGCTGGTCACCTCCTTTTTGATTTCTCTATCCGATCTTGCCAACATGTCCCTGGTGCATTTGATGCCAACCTCTTTTCGTTCAAGATCTAGAAGTATCGTGTTTGCACTACGACATCTTATTTTTCGCGTGATATTTACTCTCATGCATGACGCCTTCTAGGTGAGTGGTGGGGAGCTGTTCACTCAGATAAACTCACAGAGCAACTTCTCAGAGGCTGATGCTGCAAAGGTAACTGCTGTTTGCTTGGAAATTAGAGTCCGAGTGCGTTGCTTTGGCATGAGAAAACTGATGTGTCCTTGTGCCTAGATCATCAGTCAAGTGGCAGACGTTCTGGTCTACCTGCATTCACAGGGTATCCCTTGAGACAGCAAGATCCGAATTTAATACATCGAAATATTGCAAAACACTTTCCAAATCATCCATGGCAAATAGCCAAAGGAATGGTATGAATTTAGCGATGATGACTCCATGGGGTAATTGCTCATGAATAGCATGAGAAGTATCATACAGCTTTGCGAAGTTGCAGAATGCACAGCTTCCCCAAACTTACATTTTACCTTGACGATGCCAGGCATTGTACACCGTGACTTGAAGCCTGAGAACATTCTGTGCGCGGCGCACGATTGGCGAGAGATCAAGATCACAGACTTCGGAGTTTCAACGGTTTCCCAAATTCCGCAGCCCTCCACATTCATTCTCCTCCTTTCCTTCCTCTGTATGTGCACCCTCTGTGTTTGGGAGGATTAGAATCGTCAAATGCGTTGATTGAATAACCGTACTAAAAAAATAAAGCACTCTCGTCTATTTTACTTACTCCTCAAATCATTTCATCTCCTTTACTAACCTCCAAGCGCTGCACAGGGATCCAGACATGTTACACAAATAATGATGCACGAATGCTTGCATAAATTATATTGCGCCAATACACGCATACACACACTCTCACACCATATTTATAAATGGTTTTTACACCTAAGTATGATGGATGATTAGAAATACTATACGTATAATACGATGATTCATATTACGAGATATATACATAGCTGCTTTTTTATAACACAGTTCATGCAGGAGTACATGCATACACACATAAATACATACTGACATGCATATTTGTGTATTGTGGATAACATAATATAAAGTAACAAGACATACATACATACATGGGTACATGCATGCATGCATGCATACATACATACATACATATTAAATCATATGTGGATATACTTAATTCTTTGTGTATGGGTATGAATCGATGTTCTCACCAGCTTATATGTTCATCTACGTGAGTGATGTATATGTTTTAAAATAATAATTATGTACATAATACTATGTAGTCATATGTATGTATGTTTGTATGTATGTGTGAGAGAAAGAGCGTGTTTTGTGTGTTTTCGTGTGTGTTTCTGCGCGTGCGCATCCGTGTGTATGTATATGTATGTATGTATGTATGTATGTATGTATGTAAGTATGTATGTATGTATGTATGTGTGTATGTATGTGTGTGTGTGTGTGCCTGTTTAGGTGTTGGCAGGTTCCCGGCAACTGCGTAGTGTTGAAGGAACCCCGAGCTACGTTGCACCTGAAGTCTTGAATCGCCAACCTTATGGTTCCGAGGTGTCCACACCAGCCAATTTTCAGACTGTGATAGCATGAAAGATGTGGATAGATGAGCTACAATCAAGGAAGGACCGTTGTTATTGCTGCAGACATGATTGCGAGACAAGCTTCGGCTGCAAATGGCTCGTTTGTCAGAATCATACGTATATAGGTGGATTGTTGGAGCACTGGTGTCATCCTATATATCCTTTTAAGTGGCTCGGCACCCTTTAAAGCTGAAGGTTAGCCAGCAGCCACAACCAGGAAATAGAAACATATTGATCGTGAGAAACAGAAGGCAAACGAAATTATGAAAAAAGGAAGGAGAAATGGTAAGACCAAACCTAACCCTAACAACTTCCAAGTGTGAGAATAAAGTGATCAAGGTGGGTAGATAGATAGGTAGGAGAAGGATAGGTAGGTAATAGATAGATAGATAGATAGATAGATAGATAGATAGATAGATAGATAGATAGATAGATAGATAGATAGATAGATAGATAGATAGATAGATACATAGATACATAGATACATAGATACATAGATACATAGATACATAGATACATAGATACATAGATAGATAGATAGATAGATAGATAGATAGATAGATAGATAGATAGATAGATAGATAGATAGATAGATGATAGATAGATAGATAGATAGATAGATAGATAGATAGATAGATAGATAGATAGATAGATAGATAGATAGATAGATAGATAGATAGAACGAGGGAATGAGGGCGGGCGAGGGATGAACGTGGACGAAAAGAGAGGCAAGAGGGACACTCAGTAATTACGTAGACGATCAACGGAAAGGAAAATCGAGAGCGACAATACATCGCACTTTCAACAACATTATGGGTTGGGTACAGGTGATACGTCGGAACTCTATAGACTTATCAAAGCAGGCAATCTACAGTTCCCTGCAAAGGACTGGAAAGGCATTCCCTACTTTCTTTTTTATCGCGTGCTCGATTCTGCAAGCTATGTGACCTGTCTGCCTCCATTTTCTTTCTGTGTGGTTTTGGACCTGCGTCAGGGCGACACTGAAGTGCTGTGGTAGATATTTCTCAAGAAGCAGTCAGCCTAGTGAAGGGGCTGTTGACAGTCGATCCCAGAGCGCGCTTGACTGCAGCCCAGGTAGGGCAGGCCTATGCACTTTAGTAACCGAAAGATCGACACACATACGTATTCATAACGTAACTAAGAAAGAGACAGAAATGAAGTGATAGCCAGAAACCTAAAAAATAATTTCTCTTAAAGTGAGCTAAACAATGCTCTGCAAACGTATGCAGCCTTGTTCTAGAGGTAGACGCAGCGGCTCACTGGCAATTGAAATCTTGATGGGTTTAGATTCTGGAACACGAGTGGGTGCAGAATCATGCGACGTCCACGAAAAACCTGGATACACAGAGACGAACCAACCTCCAACTTTTCCTGGTTTCTTCTTTGCATTTTTGCACTTTGATATGTTATTTTAGCTTTTATCACACCAGCTGATATATTTGGGAGACATCCAGATCATTCAATATTTTTTGCAGCGTAACATGTATTTAAGCATGCATCGTGTTACATCTTTGTCTGGTTCATGGCGATGCTAGTGCATGCACTCTTGATGTCATCCGTCTACACCATTTTTGGTTGGAATCGCCAGGGTCGGCGCGCGTTGAGGCGCACGGTGGCCAAGATCATGTGCGCAAACCGCTTTAAGGACGCCGCCGACCGAATACTAGAGGAGCAAATATCTCGCTTCAATAGCACCGAGTCGGACCTTGAAAATTCGCTTCCAATCCTGAGGTTGAGCCAAATGCGCACGTCAGATCCTGAGGTTGAGCCCAAAATGCTTGATACTAGCGACCTCAGTCTTTCCAGGTACACTGTGCACTTTTGGAAACAACATATATGCGCCTTGTATCTCTCTCTCTCTCTCCCTCCCTTCCACTTTCCTTCGCCCTTCCCATCCCCCCCCCCCCTCCCTCCCTCCCCCCCCCCCCCCCAAACACACACACACACCCTGCAAATGAATACACATGTACATACACAAACTCAGACCCTCCTCTCTCTCTCTCTCTCTTTCTCTCTCTCTCTTTCTTTCTCTCTTTCTCTCTCTCTTTCTCTCTCTCTGTCTCCTTTCTTCCTTTCTCTCTAAAGTGACTCGCCTAATTGTCTAGTTCCATGCTCCTCTGTTTCTCCTCTCACCACTGCTGTAAACGCGTTCCCGCGTAATAGCCGTTCCAGCCCGCGTTCCAGTCTCTCTTCCCGCTTCTCTAGGCCGACATCATCCGAATCAGTCTCAAACGCTTTCAAATTTGTTAAGGTATTATACGTTTAACTAGCTCAAAGAGTTGTGTATACTTTGCCAATTTCTGCATAATGATTTATTCACGATTTCTATAACCCAGCAGCACCTGTAGCAAAGAATGAAGACGTTCAACAAAAACAGATGGTTCCTTAACACTCACAAACGATCATGTAGACACGACATCAGATTCTACACACACGAACACGTAACTGGCTAGGATTAATTTATTCTCACGTTGTGTTCTGCAGGATCGGTTCAGGAATTCCATCACAAGGAATTCACTTAGTTCCCCAGACAACAAGAAACCATTTCGCAGAAGAGTATCCGGCACAGTTCTTCGAGCTCTTGCCATCGAGGTTTGTCCTTGCTTCCCACCACCCTTTGAAAATGATGATTGTAATGCATATCAATTTTACACATCAGTGCATTTATTTATCTGTTTTGTATCTTCCTTGTCCTGTTTGATTTTCCGCCGTCACATTTGTGTGGTACAAAAAAAAAGAAAGAAAGAAAGAAAGAAAGTAGAAACTTTATGGCGCAAGGTAATATAGCAGGATGCGACTGTGTATTGTTTCATCTACTTTGTTGCCGATGTACTTTCTGCCTATCTTGCCTCTTCCATCTTACTCGTAGGGCATGGGCTTGGACAGTCCAGACGTGACCCCGCAGTGCAAATGGGATTTTGCAGAGGAAAATTTATCAATGTAACGCACTCATGTCTCTGATATTGCTGCTGTGACTGCATTTGTCCGTGTGCCCCAGTCGTCCGTAATCTGGGCTATTACTTCGTATTATTTTAGCATCAGCTGGTGTTTTATTTTTGTTTCTGAAAGGAGGTACTTTAATTTTTTAGGTGTGTTGTCTGTCTTGATTTTCCAGGTCTAGGCTGACGGAAGATGATGTATTAACAGCGCAGGACAGCACAACAGCTGTGCCGGATTGGACGGCACTGACGGCAACACCCGTCGCATTCACCTTCCATACACCTCATATACCACATAATTCTCCAGAGCAAGTCTTGTTAACAAAGCCAGATAGAACATCGCCGCCCGTTGCATTCAGATTTCCAATACCACCCGACAACCCTCCGTTGCTGTGACAGCCTACTGTGTTATTGCTAGGTATTTGTGTCCATGTCTGAATCTAAGCTAATTCGTAAAATACGTTCAATAGCACAATACAATAGTTGAAGTCTGGAGGGTGACTCCGAAGGGAATATATAACATGGAGGCCTGATATTGAATAGTTTATGAGTATGGTGCAAACTAAAATTTCCTTCAAACGTGCCACCGCCGAAACTTGAACAGTAGAGAATTGGTTCTGTACAGTCAATGATTATGAATGTAGTTTAATGAACTTCAAGATCCGGAACAGTCTACCATAGCTCTCAACTTCGGAGGAGGGACGAAATAATGTGAGACTTTAGTGAGCGGGACAGAAGTATTCCCTAAAAAGTATGAGGCAGGACCGGCGGCGACAATCCCCCCTCCACCAGAATTCGCTCACTCGTGGTCCGGTAAACTACTGTTATTGTATTAATAATAAATCAGGAGTCAACTATTTCTGAAAGTTAAATCTGCATCATGTGCCTTGCCCTGATTAGGGTTCGGGATTCAACACGTCTGTGCAACCAGACCGCCTACGATGAGCAACTTGATCATCGCAGAGACAACCCTTCACGCACTGGTGACAGCTCGAGGAACTACAACGTGACTGACTCTATGAACTCAAGCTAACGACGTCACGACCCGGATGATGGACCGTAGGTTTTAGGCTACTAATATTATTAATATTAATATTATTATAATATACTAATCCGAGGCTACGATAGCAACTACAGTGCTCGGTAGTATCAGCAGTAGTACAGCTTTATTAATAATATATAAGAAAAGGCGCCAACAGAACACGCCACGTAACTTGGCTGGCCGGCCGCCATATGATCATAAGAATTAATAATGGCCGGCTCTAGTCCTAGACTGGACTTGACCCTTATGAATTCGTGTGGTGACTGCCTCTGCCCGCCTCCATAGAGATGGGTTTGGTCAAACCCATGCCACGATTCCTGGAGTCTTGCTTCCGTAGCAGCAAGATTTGGGCCTCCCGATCTGCTGTTATATAAATCCTCAAAGTCCGCCCATGGGCCGGTCAACTCCGGGACATAAACATTCGTGTATACCCATGCTGTGCCAGCGGGCGTTACACGTTGCTACGTCCGTATATCATGCGGTATGGGTGGTGCGGGCGGGATCAAAGTCACCTGTGCCCTTCCCCTATTATAATACGGATGATCTTGCGGACGGTCCGGGCTGTGATTAAGTATAGGGTACTCCGACACATGGCGTCCCTTTCCATACTTAATAACGTCCTGACCCAAGAGGAGCTGCGCTTCCATCATCTTGTCACAGGTCTGGCTTACCCAGCACTATTGTACCCGGGAAATCTGGCACAACCAGTACATGTATGGTGTATGCCATGCCAGTCGGGAATTCCACCGTCAACGGTATGCGACCTATAATCGCACGTCGTCCGTCGTTGGCCCCGCGTGCGGCCACTGCAACTTAGCCCGTCCATGTTAAGGTCTTCCGCGTCAGCGACGCCTGTGCGACAGCGTCTTTGGGTGGAGATATGTGAGGGTCCGCCTGAACATGATCGCGGATGGTCGTCACCCCGTGGGTGTACGGCCACAACTACTATTATTCCCCTCGGCTATCCCTTCATTCACCCTGCCGTAGCAAAACTGTCTAATGGGGAGCCTGAGGCCCCCGTAAGGCTATCTATGTGTGGTATCGGTGGGGATTCAACAACCCTAGCCGTCGGTGATGCGTTAGTGTCTGTCACCACCTGACCTGGCGTTGGTGAAACCTCCATCCTAGTTACCCTGTCTATTGGTGGTCTCGTAACCACCATTTGCGTGTCTATTAGCGGTGCGGATGTGATCAGGCTCGGCCGGCTCATCCGTTGACGGTGCAGTCGTGACTGTTATCACCCGATCTAACGGTGGCGTGTCCTCGATCTCCACTACCCTGTTCATCGGTGGGGTCGTAACCTCCATTCCGGTTTTGACGACGGGATCATCACCCTCTGCGGTGGTTGGCGACACCAACGGATACGCAAAGCGTACCCGCTTGTGGACCCCGGGGTGTGTCCTTGCGACAGGTCGTCTAGCCTTTGAAACGTCGCTTCTTTGCAGACTCCTGTCCCGCTTGCTGGCCTTGGCCTGCACAGTACACGTGACGTGTTTTGAACGTTTGCGTTTGCGTGTGCGTGCAGTGGGTGTACCCGTCTGGAGCACGAGTGACTCCTGTCCTGGCATATACGCGCCATACTTGTCCGCCGCCGGCAATTGATGCTTGATGGTTTCGGCTTCCGCATCGAACGCGGCGCGCCAACTCGCCACATGGCCGTTCGGCATCAGTGTGAGCCTTCCGTTTTCATCGATGTCCGGGAATGGCAAGTTCATATGTGCCTGCTGTTTCGGGCAGGGCACCCAATCAGATTCCCCCGCCATGTATCTGCGTACGTACCGCCTCATAGCTATGGGGCGTTGTGGAGTTCCCGGGTATGTGTGCCAACGCAGACACGACTCATAGGCTGGCCATACCCAGAACCGATAGCGTGATGGTAATAGTCGCAAATGGCGGCTGACTTGACCGCTGGTGCAGTACCAAGCCTGTCTTGCCGTTGTATCCCATATGGACAATTGGCCGGTCCGAGTTCAATAGGCAGCGCACTGAGAGGCTGATTGTTTGGGCGTGTGATTTGCCGCATCTTCCTCTTCTTCGCCGTAGCCTGACGTTGGGGCGGGCCCCCTTGTGTCTGACTTGACGATTGCACGGGAGGTTGTGTGTATATACTGTGTCAATACTGTGGCGGTTGATATGTATGAGGCGGCGATGTCAAACCCACCGGTGGTGGCGATTGAAATCCCGAGTTGGTTTGCTGCAAATATGGATTGGGGCTACCACCCGCTGGAGATGTGGATGTGTATGTACTCGGCGATCGTCCCGAACCCGTTGTGTAATTTTGGCCCCAATACGGGTTCGAAGAGCTTGACGAGCTCGACGATGATGGCCAGTATGGATTGGACGAACTCGATGAGGATCGTTGATAGGGGTTGGATCCCGTATGCGAGTGATCTCCCCACGAAGTGGATGTGGCAAAAGATAGTAAGTCAAACTGGGATTCGGTTGCCTTCGGTTGATGGTCCGGCAATAGAAGCCCCACAGCTTGAAGCCCCACAGCTTGCAATGCCTGCAGCAGGATTGATGCCCGTCTCAGGCGTTCCTCCTGGTTACCTACAGGCCCGAATATCTTATCCACAAAAGTTTTGTCGCATTTGCGAATCTCGACAAGCCGATTAAGACGGAAGCTCTTGAGCGTAAACGTCTTATCATCAGCGTCTTGTGCCTGTGACAATATTTGTCGAATATATGCTTCGCCTGTCGTTCGGCCCGTGGCGGTTGTTGCTCTGGCTATGCCCTTGCACTGCCATCAACAACGTCGCCAGATCCGCTCTGACGAGGGGTGTTATGAGCTTTTGTGGTAGGTCCACTATCTCGTTGTGGGCGATATTCGCTTCCCATATCCTTTGTGCCTTTGCCGACACAAGGTCCTCAACTATATCGGCATCACACATATATCCCCAGTTTGCCCCTCGGACGAACTGTTCAAGTAGGTAATGAGATCTCATGGAGGGTCGCAGCTGCCCCGCCTGAGACAAACTTCTCGAGTCGCAAGTTGCTTTTGAAATATTTAAACCTCGCAGCCATCTTTCCCACCCAGGTGAATGGAGGGGTACCCTGCTCGAGGGTGTCGAGCACCTCATTTAGGGTATCACGCACCTGAGACGCTTGTGGTCCACTGTCCCCTGAGGGGAGAAGGTGTTGTTTCCAGCTCTTGGTTTCCGATAGGGTGAGGTCCCACACGGTGACCGCATTCCCCAGGTTTCGCGCCGATACGACGTTCCAACCCTGGAGTTCAGAAGCCATGGCTAACAACCCAGCCGAGTTTGGCCAACGTGTGTCAGTGGCAAGTTCTTTATCGTCCTCTGCTGAGTATGGGAAGGGTGGGTTGCTGATCCCTATCGACGAACAAAGTATTTACCAAAGCGGGATACTTTAGGTGGTTTATCTGCCACGCTTCGTCGAGGAGGGTATCTCTTGCAACTGCTAAAGCTTTGTAAAGGTCAATGATATGGAAGATGGTCATGGTGCCGTTTACCGTGAGGCTAGGGTGTAGCTGATACATCAGCCCTAGAACACCTGTTACCTTCCCTTCAGTAAACACGCATCTGTACCATACCTCCTCCTCGCACTTATTGTGAGGGAAAAGGACTGCAGAGGTTTCGTGATGGTTAACACCATGCTCCTTCTCATCGAGAAGAGTTTTCGGCCACCCCTCTGGACGATTACGGTATTGTTTCGTCACAACCCTAGTCTTAATCGTACGAGTAGGGATCACGAGTCCATTGTCTGCTCCTCTCCAGGGGGAGCGAGGGGTTGGTTCTTCCTCCCCTCTGCCTCCTCCCCTTGCTGGAGTTGTGAAGCCTTCACCCGTGGCGGGTGGAATGTTGGTGTCTGTGCCCTCAGACATGTCCAAACGAATTGCAGTGGTTGACCTCGTTGTATAGCCTAACCACGCAGTGTTTGTGTTGCCCTTCATGGGTGTGAAACGAGCAGTGTCGTGTGTTTTTTGTGTTAAGTGTAGTGTCGTGTTTGTTCTGTCTTCCTGTGTCTTGTTCGTTGTGTGTTCAATGCTTGTAGCAAACACAACGTACGACAACACAACAACCAACCCACACACACACTAACTATCAGTCAAGGTTGAAGTGTACTCACCCCCCACTTTGCTTGGGGAAAGCCTTGCTGAGTTCCCTCCTAAGCCAGTCGACGTATGCTGGTGCACCCTGGCAATGCACACCACACTCGTTACTCACAAACAAGTCTGTCTTGTATCTGTACACCCCTGTGCATACACAGCAGAGAACGTATAAAAAGGTTTTCAATGAGCCCCTCTGGGCTCAGCCCAATAGGTCACTGTTACTTTTCCCTTGCAAAAGGTTCTCTCCCAACTCAAAAACCGACCGAAGCCCTTCTTTTCTGAGTGTGTATGTGTGTGTGTGTGTGGGGGGGGGGGGTGTTTGTGAGTGTTTTCGTGTGTGTGTATGTGTGTGTGTGCCGAGTGCTGCTGACCCTTGACACACTTGCCGCTGGTGTCTTCTGAGCCGTTCGGTATCCGAGTTTGTGGCCTTGCTGACCTATTCGACACCACACGACACGTTTGTAGTGCTTGAGTGTGATGAGAGGTGTGTGTTTTGTTTGTTTCTGACGAAAATAAAAATCGTCCTAAAAACACCCTCCGTTATGGCTTTCCTGTGTCTGTTTCACACGTAATTTCCTTGGCCTATGTCTTGTCTGACTGGCCTACCACCTCATCAAGAGATGGCTACCTCGTTTGGTGTAGGATGTGTGTTGTTTGTGCAAACAGGTTTTATGCTAATTGAATAGGTTTCTGTCTGTGTTTCGTTTGTCTGTTTTCCTCTGCCTCCTTACACTTCCTTACGTTTTCCTAACGTTTGTGTGAGGCTAACCACTTGTGGCTATGCAGACTGGAGTCTGAGTGTGATTGTTTGTTGTTCTCGTCGTAAGGAGTATGTAAAGGAATAAGTGTAGGAATGCACCCCACGGAACAGACTGTATGTCTTTCACTTCCTGTGGGTGTGCTAGTAAAGCACTCCTCTGACTCGACAATGAGTCGGCGATCAATCCAGTGAACACTGTTGTGTTATTTCACCCCTGGAGACACATTTAGCAGCCCCACACTCACCAAACACACTCTGTAGGTGTCAAAGTCGTACACACAACGAGTGTCTTGCAGTGCCGCTTGAAGTTGTGGGCCTCTGTGCAATGTTTCACTGTTGTTTTTGTGCACTGCAAACTCCTAGGTGACACCTCCTCAACTCCTCAGTTTCCTACTCCCCACCACTTTCTTTCCTTCTTCCTTTGCTTTGGAGAGACTGGCCTTTTTCAAATTGCTTGATTGAAATTTGGAGGATAGAAAAATCTAGGCTGGGACTCCAGGTGACTTTTGTCGCCGGGTTTAAATCAAAAGATATTATTTAATGCAACCCGTGTTTATTAATATGCTTCCAATTCAAAAGCACTCTGAAAATAACCTAATCCTCCTCCTCTGCAAAAGAGAGGAAACCAGAATGGCGGAAAATATAGTGGACTGTCAGAGCCAAGCAACAAAAAGGAAACAGAAAGCCATTCTCCAATGTCACCCCTAACGATAATATTATCCGGCTTTGAAAAGTAGTACCGGTCACGTTATATATTTTAATATTATCGTTTTCAACCGGCTCAAAAGTATATGAATAAAAACGGATATAACTATATTAATATCTTGACGAGATAGTCATAGCTCATCTATACAGCACTGTGTATAGGGGTATAAGAAAAGGTCGCATACTATTATTTACCTATCTGCGCCTAGAGTACAAAAACTAAATTAATATATCTTTGGGAAGCTCCCCATTATGGAACCTTTACCGATCCCTTTCAGGATCAACCCGGGCTACCTAGCAAGAGTCTTCACGCAATATGGAAACGCATATTAATAACTCGTACAAATAGAAGAACTGATCCGCGGCGACAAAGACAGCCACGTCACGAAACTGACTAACTTAGATGCTGGTCTGAAGCGTACTGACTCTGACTAAGTTACGTTATTATAATTATGACTGGTAAGTGATGTATTAAATCCTTTCAGTTAACATTGGCATTATTGACTGTCCGGCCTATTGACAAATCAACTATCCAAGTAACGGTGAGTGAAATTGAAATAGCTATGACTAACGCTCCCCCTTAGTTATTTGTCAATGCTATAACTATCCGCCATAATAATCTTCTCGTTCTTAAGCAAATGAAAAATCTGCTAGCGCTTCCCGTGAGGGGTATCAAAAGTCCAGAAAAATTATATATATAAATATAGTATAGGTGCGAGGAAACAAGTGGAAAGAAAGAAAAGCGAGCTGTATGTGTAGAAATGAAGTTGTCCAGTCTCCTCCGCCACCGGTGGCCGGAAAAGTCTGGTGGGGTTTGCCACCCGCCACCCGAGTCCAGACGAGTCACCCAGGGCCCGCCACCAACGGCCTCGATCCTACGGTCCCATTGCCACGCGCGCGTCCAGCTCTACACCTATGGATATCACTCGCACAACAAGGAGAAACAAATACAAAACATCGGTGAAACACCCATAATCATTCAGGGGTACCCGGAATATCAACCGTAAATTTGTTGAGCAAATAATAAAACTGCTCACGCGGTAACGTTTTAGTAAGTAAATCACCTATCTGCTTTTTAGTTCCTACCTTCATAAACTTAATCTCTCCATCTCTCTGTAGGTGGTGTATGAAATGTAATTCAAGAGGCAAATGTTTAGTGCGGGGGCCGGATAACCCCCTCTCACCCGCGAGAATTGTTTGCAAGTTGTCCTCGAAAAATTCAACTGCACGTTTTTGTGGAATTGCAAGTTCCTGTCTGACATGATCTACTGCTAATCCCTCTCTGATACATTCTGCAGCAGCGTAAATTTCCGCGTCATTTGAACTAAGTGCTATCCTGCTCTGTCTTTTTGAAAGCCATCCTATCGGTTCTCCTCCCAAAAGATTTTATAACCCGTGCGAGACTTACACGTTTTCAGACAAGCTTTATGTGCGGCATCGGGCCACAATGTGACTTTCGGGTAGGTCATACCCTGTTGAACGGATTTTGGTCCGTGAAAAGCTAAACCGCGAAACGACTTGATTAAATACCGTAAAATTCTGCCTAACATAGCATAGGCTACTCCTTTATCTATGGTTTGCATCACGCTTGCAGCATGAAGGGCTTGTTCAATATCTGGTCTTGTCATCTTGGCTAAATAAAGCAAACTGCCTACTATACTCGGAATAGACATTTTACGCAAAGCAGCATCTTCCGACATTGCATCCGGTTTTTGATCTGCCGCCGGGGTACTAACCGGACGAGAATTTGCGTATCCTGTCTCACGTAAAATTTGCAACTGGTACTTTCGCTGGTTCAAGATGATTCTGTCTTTCTCATGCACTATCTCTATACCTTTGAACTCTTTTGCAACTCCTAGCCTTTTTAGTGAGTAATACTTTTCTAACGCAGACGCGAATTTTTCATAAGCTTCTTTGTTAGGTGCGGAAAATATCAAATCATCCACGTGAAATACTCCCATTATAGCTTCCTTTGTAGGCTTGTCTTTCTCTCTACAAACATGCATAAGTCGGAGTCTAACAGCCTAATCCTAGCTTTACTAACTTAGGGGCTAGTATGTCATACCATCTCCTACCTGCCTGTGGCGCACCATACAAAGCACCATCAACACGCAATATCATCCCCTCTTTGCCCTCTCTATCCATTGCATCAGGTGGGTAGGCAAATACCGGGTCTTGCATGCGAGCATTTAAATAAGCATTTTTGAAATCAATTCTGTAAAGCTTATTACCATGCCAAGCAGTTAGTTTAGCAAGCATGAGCAGTGAGCGGTGTGAGGCACAAGGAACAAACAATTGGTCAGGGTTGAAGCTAACTCCTGGCTCTAACATGTCTCCTCTCAAAGCTTATCTAGACTTAACAAACTTCCTTCCGTTCTCGTCTATCTTTACTTTGTGAACCCATGTGAGCCTAACTATTTTGCTGACACCAGCCTTCTTGGCTTCGCTATAGTTAACTCATGTGTATGTATTGAAGTCCTTAAGGGACTTTATCTCCTTCTTCATGCCCTCTAACAACTCTTTCGCTGATCCCTGCTCTGCTATCTCTTTTGGCAATCGAATGTTTAGATGAAGCAAAAGCTCATTCGGCTCATTCATGCATCTGTCATAACAAAACGTAGCACTCTCCAACTCTCCGGCAGGCAATACGGACTCTCCCTCACTTACCTTGTACTTATTGATCTCAGAGTCTAGCATCTTTTCTAGTCTGTCCTCAAACTGAACAAAGTGAGATGGCTTAGGTTGTTTTCTAACTTTTAACCTCTCTTTGGGGGCACACTTCTGCTTCACTATGCCTGTGCGCACTTTACTCTCCCAGCCCTCTCCGTATGTCTTCTCTGCCCACTCATCTCCCCACTCTCTCGCAAGGACTTTCACTCTCACTCCTTCTAGTTCCTGAACCTCAACTACTTTTTGTTTTCGTTTTAGTTCACTATGCGGTCGTGATGGTGGTTGTTGTGCTTGTTCCTTCTTGAACTATGTTTGCTTCTGTGATCTTGTCACTCTGCTCCCATGTTCTTGCCTTACTAGGCTGCTCACTCTCTTTATATGCTCTTCTCTCGTGTTGTGCTTGAGGGTCAGATGCATCTGTGAGTGCGTGTGCATGTCCTAGTTCTGTGTTGGTTGTCTGTGGGGTTGTGTCTGTGGGATGGGGTGCAGCTGTCGGTGTGGTGTCGATGTCCTGTGTAGAAAAGCTATCTTGTGTTGATGTGTGTTTGTGATCGAAGCTGACCCCCCCTGTGTCCCCTCCATACTCCCCCTGTTCTTGCTGACTATCTGACTGACTAACATCATCGACATGGTCATATGTGTCGTCATCGTCATGAGTCTGTGTCGTGTCCTCTTGTGTGTGGGTGGTAGTGACTGTGGTGGTGGTGGGTGTGGAGTGTGTTTGTTCAACATCGACATCCTTACTCTCACTCTCCCCCTCAGCTACATCCTCATCCCACTCTACTGTTCTGTCAGTAGTATAATATCCTTTTTTTAATACCATTTTTCGTGCCCTCAAAATGGCTATTTAAAAAAGGATTGGCTCTCCAGACACATCTCCCGCAAATCAATACGAAGCAACAAAACAGCAAAATAACGAAATCAAATTTTCCAAATCAACAGAGAGCAAAGGAACAAAAAAGCAACAGAAATAATGTGAATGCGGTGCGGAGGTTTCAAGAGCGAACTTATCAAGACATAAAAAACACACCGCACGAGCACCGACGGAAAACCCCATTTTAATAAACAAAGTCCATTTTGAAAAAATAGTTTATTTACTATATATACATGATTAACAGCAAACAGAAGAGAGCGGAATATGTAAAGGAAAGAAGAAAACAGAAATATACATGTGTATGTGGTAAGGTAATAGGGATATATGGAAAATATCAACACGAAAAATCAGACTTTCATAGAGACCACTTCGCAGAGAAAGAAGAAGTTATGATAGGTGGGCATAAAGTTATTCGTATAATTCGTAGAAATGACGACTTGGAAAGATATTATAAAAATCACTCGTGATTTGTTATAATAATGTTATAAAAATAAAATGTAAAATCATTTAAAGAAATAAATATTATTACTTATATAATATGTCTTCTATAATGATACAAGCGGACAAGGAATTGAAAGAACTATATAACTTACATTTTCCAGAAGCATTAGCAGACGATAGAAGGATTAAGAAATACACTAGAAGAGAAACGTTTCAACGATATAGCAAAGCCTTTAAGTTTTGGGATGAACAGAAAAACAAATCATTAGATGCTCCAACAATGTTGAATATTCATAAATGGCAAATTTGCGAAGAAGCAATCGCACAACTTAAATTAAGGGTGATGATTATATTAAATAATAAAATGTAAAACCATTTAAAGAAATAAATATTATTACTTATATATATATATAGATGGGGAGACACAAGAAATATCTCACACCTGAGGACAAACGAAAGGCTAACTCCGAAAAGGCTCTTGCATATTACAAGAGAAATAAGGACGAAATTAATCAAAAGAGGAAGGAGCAATTAAAAGAACGAAATAGAAAACTTAAGGAATACGAAGAAATGAAGGCGAGAGGAGAGTAAAACAAAAACGAAAAAAACAAAAAATGATTTTTTTCTAAAAATTATGAATTTCATATTAAAGGTAAGACAATATAATATATATATATAAAAGTAAAACAATTTAATTTATTTCCATTATTTTTATATCCTCACTAATATAAAAGTAATGCCACCACCATTACCACCCAGACCAACGAAGGAAAATGTAGAACTAGCGAAGGTAAGGGCGAATTTGAGGAAAACAGAAACCAGAGAAAACAAAAGGGAATTTAAAGTAGTAGAGTTAAAATCTAGGCGAGACAATAGATTAAACTCTCTTACATACGAGAAGCAAGGATTAGACATAAACTTTTATGATACTGATGCATTAGAGCGAGAGGTTCTAATTCCTATACTATTGGATGCGAAAAGAAATGGTATGACAGGAAATGCGGATGTTCATATTACTATAACATACATAACAGACCACGAAGAATTAAATAGATATTATAAAAAGAAAACATTTAATTCTTTTCAAATAAAAAACTATGACGATTTTATTGAAATGTTGAATGAGTTTAACATAAGCAATATTGAAGCATCTGGATTAGGTTATGACCGAATTATTGAATATGCTAAGGTAGTAGTAGTTCAAGAAAACGGAGGCGGTTGTTATGAAGGAAAAAACAAATGTAAAAAAACAATATCCGATGAAAATATATTGATATCTCCCGCTAGCAAGAATAATAATTGTTTATTCTTTCTCTGTAAAGACCTTCTTAATATGCCACTTATTAACAGAAAAAGATGTAATGATATTAGAGAGAAATTCAATCTTTCTAATGATTGCCCCATACCATTCTCTACCGCCGTAAAAATCCTTAATACTTTGATAAAAGAAGGAAAGACATATGAAATAACAAACGCCTTAACAAGAGAAACTATAAGCACAAACAACATCGGAGAAGAAGCGGACATTATGATTTACTTAGAGAATAACCACTATTTTGGATTAACTAAAAGATATAAACAAAAATGCGAACAATGTTTAAAGAAATACATCAAAAAGCACACTTGTAATCCAAAAATAATAAATTATGTGAATAGAGAAATATTAAAGAATGGAAAGAGACATTTAATAACGAAGGAGCATAAAGAAAAATATAATAATAAAGACGAACTCCTTCATTACGACCTTGAAACTTTTAGAAATAACACACTTGCTGAAGGCTTTGATATTCACGACTGCTATATAGTCGGATATACTCAAGGGACGGAAGGATTTAAATACTTTGCTGGTAAAGATAGTATTTCTAAATTTCTTGATACACTTCTAGAGAGAGGAAAGAAGTTAGCAGTTGAATGGGCAAACAAACAACCACCATATCTCCGACGCGTCGGAGATATTCCAGTCAAGAAAGTAGCAGGAGTAAGAAAGAAGAGAAACAAAGATGAAGAACCGCCGATTTTATATGTGAATGGATTTAATGGAGCGAACTTTGACCACTACTTCATTAAACAGGAATTAATAAGAAGAGGCATTAAACCAAAATCACATATGATTAATAACGGCTCAATAATCTCTTTACAATTTGAAAATATTAAAATGTGGGATATGTGTAAGCATACTCAGGGAACTCTAAAAGAAAACTTAGAAAATATGAAATGTAAAACTCTTAAAGGAGATTTTGACCACGACCAAGCCACAGAATGGGAAAAAATGAGCGAAGAATTAAGAAATAAGTGTCTTGAATATTTGAAGTGTGATGTTATGGGGTTAAAAGAGTTATATGACAAAATAAACACAGAGATATTTGAAAAACACTCAGTGAATTTAACTTCATACATTTCAACTTCAAGCCTTGCTTTCAATATCTGGAAGAAAATGATTGATGGTAAGCACGATGTAAGGCTTCCAACTATTGAACAAGAAAAGTCATTTAGAAAAGCGGTTATCGGAGCAAGAACATATCCAAGCAAAAAAAGATTTATTTCAAAACAATACAAGGACTACTTAGCGGGAAAAATCACATTTGACGAATTAACCGATTATTTAGTTGATGCGGATGTCGTATCTTTATACCCAACAGCGATGCTTAATTTATTTATGGTTGGAGAAATTAAACAGGCTATCGCACCATTTGATTATAATAATCTTCCAATCGGTATTTACAATGTTGATTATATCTCACCAAAAGACATATTACATTCAAGAATAGGACAGAGAAATAAAATGGGCTCATTAAAGTGGAATTTAGCGGATATGAAAGACCAATGGCTCACAAGTGTTGATATTGAAGATATGATTAAGGAAGGCTACGATATAACAATTCATAAAGGCTACTATACAGAGGAGGCCGAACCAGTTTTCAAAGAATACATACTGGAAATGTTTAAGGCTAAAGAAAATAGCGAAAAAGGCACACCGCAATATTTACTAGCCAAACTATTTATGAATTCGTTATACGGAAAGATGATACAACGACCTATCCCAACAGAAGCAGAATATATTAAATCAAATGAGGAGTATTGGAAATTTTGGACGAAAAATTATATATCTGATGTGGTTGAATTCAAAGATAAAGACGGGAACAAACTTTGGCACGTATCTGGAATGCCAAGAAATGAAGTAATAATTGAAGAGAGCATAACCAAACCTTCTCATTACGGGGCTTTCATTCTAGCATATAGCAGGCGAATTATGTATAACTACATAAAAGAGGCTAATCCAAATAAAGACATAGAAGCCGACTTCTATTACACCGATACCGATAGTTTAGTGTTGCATGTTAGGTTCGCCAAACTAATCAAAAGGCTTGGTGATAAATCTCTCGGAGGAATAACGGATGACTTAGGAGATTGCTGTAAGATAATAAGAGGAATATGGATTGCTCCTAAATTGTATATGTTAGAATTTACAACGAATGAAGCCTTTCTCCCTTACCTTACCAAGAATGACTTAAAACATAAAGACAAAGGAGTTCATATAATTGAATGCTACGAAAACGATGGAGTAAAAAAGAGATACTACCACCTTAGAGGTAAGGGGTTGAATTCAAAGGGGTTAAATCCAGAAGTATATGAAAAGATGGATTTAGGCGAAAGCATTGAAAATGTTAGAGATTTTCAAATGAAGAAAATTCATTTATCACGAAATAGCAAACAGCAAAATATTAACCATTTTAGCATAGTTCATACTACAAACATAAAAAAGAAAGTTAATGATAATAAATGGCAAGGTCGGGAGTTTATCAATGAAAATGATAGTATTCCTTACGGATACCAAAGACATTAGAAAATATCTCAAATATATTTGAGATTGGGAGCTATTCTAAAATATCAATTAATTAATTAATTTTTTTCAATAAATTTTTATCAGTCTATATATACCAATGTCCGCCCTCACCAGACTATGCGAGAAGTTTGAAAAAATCTCTATTGAAAATAAAAATGAAACCTTCACATTGAAAGATATCCAAAAGGTAATTCAAGAACAAATAAAGGCAATTGAAAATGCACGGGCTGGCAAGCCAACCGATGTTTTTCCATTTGGTAAATATAAAGGCAAAAAAATTCAAGATATAGCGGTTATTGATAAGCCATACCTTGAATGGGTTATGAAACAGCCTTGGTTTGATAAATTCACCGACATTAAGGCAGAAGTAAAAAAATATTTACAATAAAATTATTTTGTAGTATATATATCAATGACAGACCTAAGCACCAAGCAGGACTACTTGAATGAAATTGAAAAATGGAACCTTGACAGCGAAGTTAAGAAACCCACTATTAAATGGACTAAACCCGACATTGTTTCTTTCTATGAGCAATATAAACCCAATGTTGATTTAGAACAAAATCAACATTATGATAATGTGAAAGTAGTTATTCCTTTGGAGGCTACATTATCAAAAATGTTGGACGAAGAGCAGAGCACACCTTTTAAGGAGACTGACTTGAAAGAAACTGGAATTACAGAGATTAAAATGAATGTGGGTGAAGAAATAGCACAAAGTGAAGCAGACATTTTTCTTCAATATGGTAAGTATAAAAAAATGAAAATTGAAGATGTCGCTAAGATTGATAAACCATACCTTGAATATTTAATTCAAGACCCTTATTTTAATAACAAAGATGCGGTAAAAAAATACCTCTGATATTTTAGAAATTAGACTTCTATCTTGCTAATCGCAAGATTTATCGTCTATTTCTAAAACATCGCCTCCCGTTTATTTTTTTTATTATTTACTTTTAAGCGATGTAATATCTAGTGGTCTTCAATAAAGTTAGCGATAACATTAATATTGCTACCAGCACCTGCCGACACAGCCTTCTGTGTGAATGTCAAAACATCGTTCGGTGTTAATTGAATATCGTAAGTTCTGAGATTAATCTGTTGAGTTGAGGCGGCATTTACATAAATCTTAAAAATTGTCGTTCCGTTAGCGATAGCGGTTGCTTTTGTGTCTGTATCTACGATTGAAGTTGTGGCATCAACATCAGCAAAACCAGCCCCTGTTAGTGTCCCATTCAATACCATTCTGACGACATTTGACTTAGTATCTTCATTTGTAATACTTACCAAGGAAGGAAAGACATTTGAATAGTTGGTTAGGCTATTATTGAATAGTGCTTTATTCCTGATACTTAAAATGGGGCTTTCAGTGGTGCTCGTTTTTTCGTCTCCTTCCGCAGTATTTGTAATACTGGTATTAATAGTATTTGACCCCTCAACGAATAAACTAGCACTCGCCGTTTTCAAACTTTGTATTCCTACATCAGCATCATTTTTCATACGAGCAACGAATGGTAGAGTTGTATTTCTCAGACTGACACCCGTGTTGGCATTCGCATACTTAATCATATGGACTAACTGGAATTCGCCTGTATTTGGATTTTCACTAGAAAAATTAATAGCACCAAAGCCCAAGTATTGAAATTGAATTTGAAATACATTTCCATTTGTCCAATCCAAGAGTGGCATATCTCCTGTTCCATCACAGGGGTCTTCCCAGTTTGCTTGTTGAATATATGAAACAACACCTCCTTTCGCGTGTGCTATACAGAAACCCGACACACCATCCTTATAAAAGTAGAAACCATTTTGTAGATTATTATCGCCAATACCAATAAATGATACATAATCCTTAGTTTCATCTGTCGTCCATAAGGCAGTGAAGCGGGCTAAAACTCCCATACCAGTTCTGTATTTTATTTTTCTTTTGCTTTCCATAATGGCATTTGAAGTAATATCTGCGGTTGTTTTTAATTCCGCCATATTATTTAAAAATGACACGCTAGACTTTGTTTCTGTTTTCGTCCATACCCTCGTATTAATGGTATATGGAAAGATTTCTTGTAATACTGGTGTTAATGAACTGGTTAATGATTCACCAAAGGCAGTTTTCATATTTTGACCACCTACATATCCATCATATCCGACTTTGACATTTACGAAGTCTCCGACTGGATTTTGTGCGATTAAATTTCTCTGGTGGGGCATTGTTGATTTTTTGTTTTCAATATTGAAAACAAAGATTGTATATTATCAAAAAAATAAATTAACTATAGAAAATTAATAATTACCTCTTAACTAATTGTAATCATATTTGCCTTAACCTGAACCTCCCGCTGAGTGATTGCCACGGTGTAGTGATTAAGAGCCGTACCATTAACTCCAGCAGTAGTAGCAATAAATTCCCATCGTCTTTCATTGGAAAGGTCAAGCCCACTGATTTCATTCTGATCCTTGCTCCATAGCGGGCGGGTATTATCCCAAGCATCAACCCAGAACCAGTTGTACTTATACACATCGTTATTCAACACAGCCGAACCCTCAATCTTTGACTTCAGATACATATAGTCTTCTTCAGTAGCACAGTTAATGTTAAACTCTTGTTGTCGTGCTCCGTCTAGAGTAGTGTAAAAACTAGTCACCTTTGCTGCTGCACGATTATCATGGTCATAAGCAGTGTTCTTTTTTTCTTCAGTATTGAAAGCTGAGTGATAAATCTTCTTCAAACGGCGTCCGTGCCCGCGGTCAAAACGCATAATAATGTTTTGGGATGTGCTTACTCCAAATGTATTCTTATAAACATAAGGATAATCAATGTTGAAGCTCATACCTTCAGGGCTAGCAATCTTCTGTTGAATTGATTGAATGACATCGGGGTTAGTTTCAACAGCAAGAAACAAGGCAAGATCTGTGACATCGGCAGATACAACCATAGCAGCACTACCAACATTCGCAGTGCTAATACAAGTAGCAGCACCATTCGTCACCGTATAAGCAGTTCTGTCAGTAGCACTCCACACAATTCGCATAGTCAAAATCTCTGGAAACATAATAGTCTTATCAAGTGCAAAAATAGTGTTAATAAGCATACCCAATGGAATTTTCACATTAATAGCCAAAGCGGCATTCGCTCCACTTCCCACAAGATACTTCGCCTCATTGTAATTAACATTTACAGGCGACAAAGCTCCAACTCCAGTTGTCAAAGCAGCATCATCGTGACGACGAGAGGCAATCACAGGCTCTCGCAATAGAGCGAGAGTTCGTGCTGCTACGTTATCAGCAAGATCCGTCATCGCACGAAAGTCGGTTCTAGTTGCTTCAAGAGCACTAATGTTAATCAAGCCGTTAGCATTACACTTTTGAAGCATACACCCCCAACCAGCATTCGCAGGAAGTGCCGCACTATCGTGATTAGGAAGGTCAAGGAAATCCTTCAAACTCATTTCTGGTTTCCAAAGCATTTTAGTCACATTTCTAAGATTGTTAAGGTCGCACAGATAAACACCGCTACGGGTCTGAAGTTGAATTTGAGAAATTTGCGAAAGGCAGTCCATAAAAATTCTTGAATAAATGTTGGCACCCACCGCTCTCAAGCTATAACTAAAACTCAAATAAGACCTAGCGAGGTTAAAAGGTCGGCTAATAAGGTCAAAGCTTCGTTCTTGACCGCCAGCAGTAGTGACTTCAAATGAAGCAGAACCCTCACGAGGGGCGAGTTTGTTCAAACGATACGAAGCACTGATATAATCAGTCTTACTGAAGTCCAATTCTCCTCCGTGTTGAGTTGGCATTTTGTTTTTGATTTTTAGGCAGTTGAGATTATTAACTAATTCACAAGAATATATTTATAGAAAAAATAATTAAATCAAAAATAATTATTTATCTCTGTTTCAAAAGATTGAAAAAGGAAGTAAATAAATTAAAATAATTAGTCTCCCTGTAAATCAACAAAGTCATAACAACTCCCAAACCATTGAGATTTATAGCCTGATCGTTTTCGTCTGTAAGATAAAACCTGAATACATTATTTGAACTGGTGGATAATTTCTTACCATACTCAGAACCGCTTCCGTCGTATATAACGGCTCCGAATGGAATTTCGTTGGCTGTATATATTTCTTGTAGCACGTGATTATCTCCTTCACCAACTAAGTCCGATTGAAGATATAGAGTTTTTTCGCCAGTTAGAATAATTACATTTGGCGATTTAATAAAATCATTTGCAAAGAAATATGTTGAGTTTCTATCAAACCCCATTACTTCGTGAATACGGGTATCAGCATCAAATATAAACCGCGGTTGAATACCTTTATTCTCTGACACACTGAATGTTAATTTGCCATCTTCTGGTTCTATGTTGGTATTATTACTGGATACAACATAAGTATAATTATTAGGGCTGTCTGCGGTTAGCACCTCCGACAACTTATTTTTTAGATTGTTCATTGTGTAGTTTCCCTCAGGTATCGTAATTAAAGCCTCATACCCGTCTTCGCTAAGAGTAAAAGTATTGTATGGTGAAGCCACAGAGTAATACGACTTCGGCACATAAATATGAAGTATTTTACAATGTGTGGGATTGTCCAGTGATTTTAAGTTTATTTCGTGTGTAAAGTCGCTATCTGTTCCTGTTATCCTGTTTTTACTATTGACATAATAGATACCAGAACTTCTTCCTCCCTTATACTCCATTGTATATAATACAAATAATATTTCAAATAAAAGTATCAAAATTACCATACCCATTCTGTGCTTTTAATTTCTCCGCTTCTTCTTCCTTTAAGTCTGTGTATCCACTAGCAAACTTAAAGCGGTTGCCTTTCGCTCGCTCCATTAAAAACCTCATTGAGTGCCAACCGCACGTGTCTGAGGTGTTGGATTGTTGTTTTACTTGATTAACCTTCATTAACAAATAACTATCGGGGTGGCTTTTATCTATTAGCCTTTTCATTTGTTGCTGAAAGTCTTCCGTTGGTTGGTAAAGTGCTAATGGGTCATAGACTTCAACACTCCTGTCTTTATCTAGACTTACCCATATAGCAATCCAATGAGACCCCGCTTGTTTGTGATTGTCCAAATTCATAATAAATCCATATCGCTTTCTTTTTTCTGGATTTAGTTT
Organism: Paulinella micropora; assembly: GCA_019918135.1. NCBI lineage: Eukaryota > Cercozoa > Imbricatea > Euglyphida > Paulinellidae > Paulinella > Paulinella micropora. The sequence goes on from WBZZ01000279.1 coordinate 45,227, forward strand.
GTAGATTTCATCGCTGGCTATTGCTCCGAGATACCATCCATATTTTTTCATTATGTCATCTATTTCATTAGTCATTAAACCTTTTCCGCTAGTTGGAGATAATCCAATTCCTACCGCATCTGATTCTGGTTCGGTTTCTGCTTCAGTCATATTTGCTTGCACATCTTCAGGCTCTTGTATAATGGGTTGTTCTTCTTTATTGTTATTATCTTCTTTATTGTCTTGTTCTTCTTTATTGTCTTGTTCTTCTTTGTTCTCCTTGTTATCTCCAACACGTTGGAGATTGTCTACTTCTTCTTTCTTTTTTGCTACCGCACCTTCTCTCCATAAATCAAATTCAACCCATGCTTGTTGTGAATTCAACACTTGGTCAGTTATAATTGGACTTTTGTATAGCCATTGTTTTAACATTTCAGAATAGTTTATTTTACCACCTCTTGATGGTTTTATGTCAGGGATAACATGCCCAATAAATCTTAGTTTTTGAATAATCTTTTCATTAGAAGGATATGCATTTCGTCGTTTCTTTCTAATAGTCTCAGCAAACATACCATCAATTATTTTTTCCCGTTTTGTTTGTTTATGTTTCTCCTCTTCTTCCGCATCCTTTACAATAACTCCCTTCGTTCTCCTTGGCGGTCGTCCTTGTGGTGGTGGCGGTGGCGGTTTTATCATAGGCGGGGCTAGTGGAGCCATCAATAAACCCTGTCTATGTCGTCGTTCTGCCTCTAGTTCCTGAATAAGTCGTTGTTCCTTTTTCTGTTCCCTAGATTTTTCTTCCTGTCTTTCCTTAATCTCCGCAAGTTGTTTTTTATGTTCCCTATCCATTGTTTCTTTTAGTTCCTTAGCATCGGCTTGGATTTTTCTTTCTAGCCTCTTCTTCTCCTCTTCTAAATCCTCCCTTTTCTTCTTTTCCTTTTCTTCCTCATCATGTATTAACTCATATTTCTTTTGTAAGTTGCTTTGTATCTGGTTTCGGTTCTCGTGTTCAAGACGATTGAAATCAGATTTGATTATTTTTTCCCTTGTTTTGCGGCTAGCCCTTTGCGACTTTGGTTTGCTAATATATTTCATAAAAAGTTTAACAATTTGTAATGTGCTTAAATCATTTGTTTTCTTACCAAAATTAAGATAATATTTTTTACCCTTCTGGATAATATACGGCCTCCCGCTCTTATTTCTATAAACTCGTGGGGGTCTTACCTTAGCCTTTTTCACATTCTTAGTCTTTGATATTTTAGAATTACGTTCCATGCTTCGCATTCCCGCTTATTCTAAAACATCTATTTTTCTTTATTAAAAAAATTAATCTGAAACGATGTTTGTAAAACACACGAAAATGAGTGAAACGAATGAGAGTGTGGATTTACAAATATCAACGGAACTTTACAGCACCTCCTCGTTGCTTACCATACCCAAGTTTTGCAGCAGTAGCACTAACACTACCCGCGTAAGGCACCCCAACACTACTCAATGCCCCCGCAGTCCTAGAGATTACCTTATTATCGCGAAGAAATTTATTAACAGCCAAGGCAGTTTTTCCAACCTTAGCCCAGTTAATCTTTCCTCCCTTTTGACCACATCCCTTCTTGGTTTTCTTTTTTCCCCCTTTCTGTGGCATTGATGGATTATATCCGATGTTATATCCTGATGGTTGTGAAATTATCACTGGTGATACTGGCATATATAATACAGAAAAATAATTAATTACAAATTTTTATTTCAAACGAAAATTAAAGTTTTTTCTTAACTCATCATCAACACTTGAAACATAAAGAAAATTAAATCTCTCCTTTGTTGCTTCGTGATACTTTTGAAGAAAGTAATCAAAATCAAAAGATAAGTCTAAGTGTTTATACACGAGTTCCATTTTATCCTGAGACTGGCTTGGAAAGATTAATAGATAATCTAACTGCTTAATGGCTTCTGGCCGTAGGTCGTTCAGATACTGACTAGACATAATCACCTTTGATTTATAGTGTCTGTTCTTTTTTAACAAATCGCTTACGGACTTGTCTCTTAATCCACTTCCTAAATCATCCAAAACAAAAACAACCTCTGGAGAAATATACTTGCTCGGCCTTTCTTTTACCTCTGCGGTGCCCTGTTTCTTTTTTTCTTCTTTTCCAAAGTATAAAAATTGTGGTTTCTCCATTGGCTCTTCATCATCCTGTTTAATTTCTCCTTCATGTATATCTCCATCATGATGGAGATTTTCGTCCTGTTTATTCAGTTTGTCCAACTCGTAATCAATAATATTCACACCATCCGATTTGAGAAAGGTATAAATTGCCATTGAGTTGCCTCTGTTCTTAAAGTGCTTTACCATTGCTTTATAAATGTAGTCCTTGTGGATTGTTGAAGCGATAATAACAATACGGGTTTTTCTGTCTGTAGTCCGTTTCAGTATTTCAAATAGTGCTGTTGTTTTCCCGCTCTTCTTTCTAGCAAGTAGAAATATGTTGGCATACGGCTCATTAAATAATTTATAACCTTTTGCTTTTTTGTTTCCATCACCCTCTTGTTTTACTGGCTTCACCTTGACATTGTTTATTTTAAGCATCGTATATTCTAAGCCAAAAATTCCAAACACACAACAATTCGCCCCGCTAAATTTCCTGTGTCAATATTTCCGCTGTCAGTTTCAAGGATTTTAAATGTATATTGTCCGTCCGTCCATCCGACGACACCCAAATTATAACCGAGATTTGAAATGTTTGCTGTGGTGCTGTCCGCGAATGTTCCAATAATTCCAATTCTATCCATGTAAAGAATTCTGGTTTTCGTCTCTGTCTGGTCGTTCATATAGTGGATAAACTTAACATTCATTTTGGTAGGTGTGAATGACATTTGGATATTCTTATTAAATGTTTTGCTTCCTCCAGCAAAATCATTGCTCAGAAAAATAATCTTTTGGTATTTATAGTCAGTCATGGTTATATTACTACTCATAAACTTTTTAATAATCAAAATATTTTCGCGGACTGCCTGCGACTTTTACTCTCGGGTAAGCGAAAAAAAGAATATTAGTTGTGTTTATTGTATTCAAAAGGGTATAGATACTAAATTTAAATGTATTTACAAACCGATGAGTGATTGGTGTGTTAGTTTTGATGAAGCCCTGCCTTTAATGTGTGCTGGCGATAGTTCGTCTTGGTATATGACACATATATATGAGTGCTCACTTCTTTGAAGAAGGCGATGGAAGCACTATACCCACCAAAAGTGTGAGTATTCCGACATAGACATTCGCAGTTTCGCAGGGGAGATTTTTTTCGCTTAATTTCACTAAACATAAGACTATAATTCCAATGATTATAGTCATTTGAAAGAGATATTTAATCAATCTGCTATCAGTCTTCTTATTAGTCATACAACAATTCCATTCATTTTCTATCTCGTTTTCAATTTTTTTCTCTTCTGTTTTTAGTTCTACTTCAAGAACACGGGATTTTAACTCGGGAGTTAGTTCGCCATCCATATCCATAATAGGTGGGGGTCTGTGAAGTCTGGTTGTATTATTAGCCATTTTCTCTAATTTCTTGTAGTATATTCATGAGATTTTTATTTTCTTTTTCTAAATTAACTACCCTATCTTGGACATGTCCGAGATTATCCGCCATGTGTTGAAAAGCACTGACTAATACAGGTATAAAGTCAGTATATGTTATGCCTTCAAGGTAGCCTTCTCCATCCTCTGCTTTCATTCCACTTTCAGATACAAATTCAGGAAATACTTTTTTGACTTCGTCCGCAATAAATCCGTGGCCTTTTTTTTCTTTCTTCTCATCTGATTTCCAATAATATGAACAACAATTTATTTTCATTAGTTTATCGCAACAATCACCGCAGTCTAATGTTTTAATATCTGATTTTAGCCTCCTGTCCGATGAGTTTGTCCAAGCACCATTAAGCGGAATATAATTATAACTGCCTGACGGCTCACCAGTAGTAGAGTTTGAAGTAGTCCAAGCATGAAGCAAACCAGTTGAAGAAACAATTGAAGCATAATTCGTATATCCTCCCGATTTAAAAAATAGTTGCGGGTCATTAGTAGAAGCGGGTCTTTTTCGTATTAATAAATTACCGCTGGATGCTGTTGGTAAAACTAACTCTCCCGACGTATTAATATTAATCGCCTCAGTGTAAGATATATTGTTTCCAACCGCTGTTCCTGAATTATAATAAAAAGCGAGTTTTACACCTTTTTGAATTAGAAAGTTAGATGTCGCAGAAGATGATTTCCAGTTCGTGCCATCAAAATAAGCATCAAAACTTAAATTGACATTGTCGTGTGCCCAATTCAATAATTGAAATGTTGGATAAGCATCCGCCGTTGTTATTGCTTGTAAGTGTGCTCCTGCGACATTACTCGCCGTTCCGTATATTTCTAAACCACCTGTCGCTCCTACTCCTTTCGTTGAGTTGCCTATGATTATAGGCTTACCTAGTGCTGTTGTTATTTTATCGCTCGTTGTTAATGTTGTTGTTGATACACCAGCACTAGCCGTTATTAAGCCTTTTGTCCATAAAGTGCCGTTTGCCCCGTTTAATGACATTAACAATTGTTCGGACGAGTTCTCCCATATAAATCCGTCGGTTGAAGCATTACTTACCCTAAATCTAACAGCAAAAGAAGTGAAATCATTGCCTGCAACCGCAGACCCTCCCGCTAGACTTCTAGTATTTGTGGCTCCCCCATTTGAAGCCATATAAATACCATAATTTGTATTGCCAGTGTCCCACAAAAATATTCCTCGTGTATTACCTCCATTGGTGTTTCCTTGTATAACTATGCTTGAACCTCCAGTTGCTGTTAGTAGGCCACTTGCGGTTAGTGTCGTTGTTGATATACCCGCATTTGCCGTTATTAATCCACTCGCGGTTGCTGTTGTTGTTGATATACCCGCGGTTGAAGTAATTGTTGTTCCTGTTATTGTTCCGCCATTTGTTATGTTGTTTGAATTCATATCTAAGGCACCATAAAACCGCATACCGCCCGCATTATTAAAACGGACGATATCAGACGAAGCGGATTTATTATCCAAAAGTTTTGAAATATAAAGTCCCGCCCCTTTTACATCAGATGCTACATTCGTGAATACATAACCTCGTTGGTTTGCGGTTCCACTTGAAGCAGTATTTAGAGTAAATAAGAAATACTGATAATCACCAGTCGTCTGTGAAAAGAATATATCTCCTCCGTTTTGGTTTAATATCCTCGCCCCATTATATGTTATATTTCCACCATTAATGATATCCACATTATTGAAATCGGCTTGGCTTAACAAATTTAGTGCCCTTACATCATTTCTACTTCCATTAAATATCTTAATTCCTGTTATTGTTTGGTCTCCTGTTAGTTTTACATTTTGTCCGTCCAATGTGTCCGCATATCCTTTTGTTGCTCCGTCCGTTGATAATGTCGGAGTTCCAAGGTTGGCTATTTTGCTACTATTACAATCTAGCCCCGAAGCATTTACCCAACCGACGATTGTCCCATCAATAATAAAACTTATTTTTTTCGCAGAAATTTCAAAGTTGTAATATGTTGCTGTTTTCATATCCAAACTAGCAATTGACCCGATATTGGCTGTGGAGTTAAAAACCACGAATGTGCCCTTTGTTGTAGCATTTATTGAATTTCCCGTTATTTCAACACCACTGCTATATGTCTTAATTCCTGCTATGGTTTGGTTTCCTGTTAGTTTCACATTTTGCCCGTCTAATGTATCCACATAACTTTTCGTTGTTGCGTCCGTTGTTGCTGTTGGTGTGGCTAAGTTTGTAATTTTTCTATTGTTTAAAGATAGTGTAGTGCCAGTTGCTGTTGCTATTACATTATCCCCCGCATATAACTCAACATACGAACCCGTTATTTGTATTGGATAATAGCCCGCAGTTGCTATTTTTTGTGCCACAATCTCTCCTATATTTGTTGCCGTATCAAAGGCAATACCGATACCATCAAAAGCGGCTGGAGCAGTAGCACCCCGAACTTCTATTGTTGAAGTAAATTTTTTATTCCCTGCTATGGTTTGGTCTCCTGTTAGTTTAACGACTGCGGTATCAAGAGCCGAAACATCAACACCATCAACAAGATTAACATTTGTTATACTTTGACTTTTCATATCAATCCCCGCACTAGCATTTATTATGTTGCTGAATGTTTTGGTTCCTGCTATGGTTTGGTCTCCTGTTAGTTTGACGACTGCGGTATCAAGGGTGGATACATCAATACCATCAACCAAATTTACATTTGTTATTGAAAATCCACCCATATTTAAACTACCCGTCATAGCCGCTGTGCCGTCCTTTGCCAGTTTCGTATCGGTATATGCTTTTGTTGAAGCATCGCCATCATAGAATGGTGCGGGTAGTCCGCTGATTGCTGTTGAGCTGTTAAAATTTAAAACATTATTTGTCAGTGTCATTCCGCCCCCTGTTGTTGGAGCAAAAAGTATGGACGAGCCTACAAAAGATAATGGATAGCCCGTTGCCCCACCTACCTCCGACGAATAGATAGAGCCCATATTATTGTTGTAATTGAAGAATAATTTGCCTGTGTTTAATGGATTTGAGTCTTTTACGGCCACATAAGTAGTAAATGTTTTGTTTCCTGTTATGGTTTGGTCTCCTGTTAGTTTTACGGCCGAAGTATCAAGAGCCGAAACATCAACACCATCAACCAAATTAACATTTGTTATACTTTGGCTTTTCATATCAATCCCCGCACTAGCATTTATTATACTGCTAAATGTCTTAATTCCTGCTATGGTTTGGTCTCCTGTTAATTTAACCACAGCACTATCAAGGGCAGAAACATCAACACCATCAACATTACCGACATTTACTATATTAAAACTTCCCATATTCAAATCTCCAAACATCATAGTGAGCCCATCCAATCTAAGAAAAGGTGAGTTTGTATTGCGCCATTGTCCTGTGCTATAAATGAGTAATTGGTTATTGGAGGGTGTGCCTGTTATGACTACATCATTTAAAGCATCTATTGACTTGTTTGAAAATCTTGTGTCAAATGTACCATCAGTATAGTATAAATTAGTGCCTTCTTTTATGTCCGTTGTGCTTTTGGTAGCCAGTCGTGTGTCAAATCGGCTGTTGGTAAAATAAAGATTTACGGGGTCAGCATCTTCCGGCACCCTATCTGTGTATAAGCCCACTATGTTTGTGTTGGTAAGGTCTAAGTTTTTTATGTCTAGACTATCAACGGCGATTTCTGATAAACCTAGTAAGGATTTATATTGACTACCCATTGTATAGATATTTTAGAATTGCGCTTCGTGCTGTCGCACTATCGCTTATTCTAAAACATCGGAAAAAATTTTAAGAAAAAATTAATGGCGAACGATGTTTATCAATATCTCAAACAAGTTTGAGATTACGTAAATGAGCAAAGCGAATGAGAGTGAAGTTGATAAATATCAAATAAATAATTAATTTGTAAATACTAAAAACATATTAATCTTAGTATAGAATACTTTTAGAATAAGCGAAAAATCTTGTGAATAACAAGATAATAATCTCCGACACGTCGGAGATTTGGCGCAATTCTAAAAATGCCGTCCGCTGAAGCAAGTCGTAAGAATTGGGGTAGTGCTGTGGAAGGAATAAAAGCGAAAGCAAAACAACGAAAGATGGAGCATGCCAAAAATGTATTAGCACAATATAGAAATGCTGTAAAGCAAGAAGACGAAGATATGGAGGAACGAATAAAACAAATTGAAGAAAAGAACTTGGCTAAGGATATTATTACTGAACGAGATAATGATAGCCCAGAGGAGAAGAGTGATAGTGAGGATGAGGTTGATTTCACTGATATAATTGCCGAAAAGATGGCGAAAATGAAAATCAAAAGAGCGAAGGCGGAGACTAAGAGAGCGAAGAAGAGTAAGAAACAGGAGCAAGAGCCTGACGAAAGTGAAGAAAGTGAAAGCGAGAGTAGTGAAGAAGAAATCAAGCCTAAGAAAGGTAAGGGTAAAAAATCAAGTAGTGTAAGTGTAAAGGTATATAATCAATCTTCAGGTGCTAAGAAAGAAAAAAGTGATGAAATAGATAGAGTGTTTTTAAAATTTTAAATTCACCAAAGGAAATGATAAGAATAATAATTACTATACTCTGGATTATTATAAGTTAATTCACCTTTTGAATTTTTTATAGCCTTTGCTCTTTTTCTATAATTTTTTCTTCTTACTTTATCTAAATGGTCTAAATGTGAATATAATCCTATGCGGTCTTTATAATGTTCATATCTAGTATCACCAAAATTGATAACCTTACCTTTTGGACTAGTGACTTTATATTTTTTATTCTTAATGTTGGACTTTAAAAATCTCATTGTATATAATATGGACTATAAACATACAATTATTAATACACAGAATGCGGATAGCCAACTTGAGGACACACCAACTGGAGAAGAAACAAAAAGGACGAAAGAAGAGGAGGCACTTGAAATACACCACCAAAAGAAAAACCCGAAAATATGGAACACGATATGGGTAGATAAACCATTAGACCAAGTCTTTCTTGACTTAGCAGATATGAGTAAGATAAAAGATAAGAAAGGAAATAAGGGGTATGCTTGGATGTTAGTTTGGATTGATTGTCATTCAAGATTTTTAATAATCATTCCATTAAAAAATAAAACAGCGAAAGAAGTATATTATGCTTTAAAGTCTATACCTTATAAACCGAAATCAATTACTACCGACAGCGGGGGAGAATACAAAGGAGCAACTCGTGATTATTTTATTCAAAATGGTATTAAACATGATGTCGTTGAAGTCGGCGACCATAGAGCCCTTGCGGTTGTTGATAGAGTGATAAGAAGTATTAGAAGGTGGTTGGATTTATTATTTGAAACGAATAGAAATTTTGATTGGGTTAGTTATATTCAAGACTTAGTAAATGCGTATAATCATAAAGTTCATAGAGGAATTCAAGCCAAACCTGTGGATGTCTTTGCTAGAAGAGATAAAAATAAACAGAAAATAACCCGTGATAATTTAATTAATGAATTCAATATCGGCGATAATGTCCGTAAGGAAAATAAAAGAAATGTTTTTTCAAAAGGCGGTAAGACATTCTCTAAAATTATTTATAAAGTCAAAGGTAGAAAAGGGTGTAAAATCATACTAAATAACGATGAGTTGGTAAGCCCACGTGATTTATTAAAAACTGATTTTGATAAACCCGTTGATGAAGAAAAAGATATGAAGGAGCAGACCAAAGAAGTTATTAAAGAAAAAAAGACAAAAGAATTACTTAAGAGGGAAGACATTCAACCAGAGAATATCAGGAGTAGTAAGCGAGAAAAAAAGGCTAAGGTAATATTGGATTTGTAAGCAAAAAAATAAAAAGGCATATTTATCTCGGCGACGAGACATCTTCGGACTTGAACCCGCAACCGAAAATGTCAATGACTACGCCGAACCCGTTAGTCTCGTCGCCTAGTATGCCTGACAATTACGCAGGAAAAATGGTTGTTGAAGTATTGCCGTAAGTCAATTTTTTAAAGAAAATTCTAGAAAATTCTATTTCCGTGAATATGTCTTTGCGACACCGCATCACGGCGGTGTTGCTGTGTTGCAAACTCTGCGACAGAATTTCGCTTTTTTGTCGCAGTGTCGCAAAAAAAATGGACTTAATTCCGAGTAGAACCAAAACTAAACACGATTGGTTGGAGGAATTTGAAATTCGTAGAACTGGTAAGGATAGACTAAATAAAGATAAAATCGCTTGCGAAGAAAGAATTTCTAAAGCAGATAAAGAAATTTCACGTCTTGTTGAAAAAAAACAGCCAGACCTAATTAAGGTTGAGGCTATAAATGAGATGTTGCAACGATTGAGTATTGAAAATGATGAAGTAGAGGCTGATAAACTTTTTAGAATGAGACAAAAAAAATTGGAAAAAAAAATAAACAAAGAACGAGATAATTTCTATAAGTGGAAAAATGACAATCGTGGCCAACTTTCCGCTATTGTCATGAATAAAATTCTCGTTGGTATTGAAAAAGAACATTTATCGTTTAATTCTTCGTTTAACAAATACTCCAGTGATGGTATTAACGAGCACATAAACGATAGCATTAATAGCGAGCGAGAACATAAGAGAAACATGCACAGAGTCTTCAGAACCGAGAGTGCGGATAGCAACTCGGAATAAAAAGACTTTAGTGTAAAATGTTGATTTAAAATATGTTGATTTTACTTAGAAAACAACATTATCAACATACATTGGTTTTTTTCAAAACCAAGGGGTTTAACACCCCACCCTAATTCAAAGAAATTTCTATTACACATGCTTTTTTGGTGTGTGTAATAGAATATGGGAGAGCCTGAAGAATTGGTTGAAGGGGTTGGCGAAATCAACCTCAATCCTGCTACTGCGGGTAAGTCCTAATTCAATTGTTTTTATTAAATAATAATGAAATGTGGTGTGTAGGTTTTTGGAAGCCTTGGGGTGAAGTTGAAGAAAAAGCGCCAGCAGAGATGAAAAACCCCCGCTTAGTGAGGGTTCCCCGCGCTTTCTCTCGGCTTGGAAGAGCAGACATAACTGCTCTTCACGCTGACCGAAATTTTTTCCTTCGCCGCACCACTGAGAGAAATGAGGAGTTTTCTTTTGCTTGGATTGAACGAGATTCATCTATGATAGCCCCAAAAAAGAAAAATTTCTTTCTGGCTTCTGTGGGGAGAGATGAGGAAGAAATTCTCGTCTTCCCTTCTATTTCGGCTTTACAAAAAAAAATCAATCGCGATGAAAGTTTGATTAATTGGATGGTGTCTCTTGAGACTTTGTAAGTTATCTCTGACGTGTAAATCTCCGACATGTCGGAGATAGGGATTTCAAACATGTTTGAGATAATTGTTTATTTACGTATGATAAATAAACTTATTTTTGGATAACTTGGGTTTTTCTCTAGGCGCCCGCGGTTGTGCTCTTTAGGGTGTTTTGTGCTCTTGTATTGATTGTGCGGGAGATAGCGCTGGAAGCCGAATTCTTTTTTTAAAGCGTCATTTTGAGGCACGAAAAATGACCTTAAAAAAAGGATATTATACTACTTCTGTCTGGATGTGCTTCCTTCCCTACTACGTACGGGTTAAACCGCACGTTCCTAACTCCTGCTATTACATTTCTACCGTCCCACACTCTAGGGCCTGTTGTCACCGACCTGCCCGTATACAAGCCGGAATTCCATCAAAAGGCCCAGACTGCGAGATTTCCGGTGGAAAATGGAGGGAGGAAGTGCACCCACCACAAGACGGTCCAAGGGCGGACCTTTTGCCCCTATACAAGCCGGAATTCCATCAAAAGGCCCAGACTGCGAGATTTCCGGTGGAAAAGGGATATAGCTCTCTAAATAAATCATACCCTACGAGCATAACTTTCTTTCCTCTAAACTGCCCCTTCCCACCCTTTGCCTGTGTACATCACCCCCATGCATCCTATTGGCCTAAGGTGATTCAAGAACGGTTTCCTTCCTAACAACTGCTCATATGGGGACAACCCTTTTCTTGGCCCTTGGGTGGCAGGCAAGATGTTGTGTATTGTGGTGGCCGAGTGCTCCATCTCTGCCCAGAAAGAAATGGGCAGGTGGGCGTGGTAACGCATAGCTCTCGCGGCCCCAGCCGTGATGTCATTGGCTTTCTCGGCAATGGGGTTTCCATCTTTGAGTACTTCTTTGTCTCCCGTGGCCGACGTCTTCCATATTAACTATTTAGGCTTCCACCACTCTATCACCTCTTTAGGGACATCAAATTCTTGATCACATCTTATCTCTCTTACTCTATTTCCTGTCTGTCTCTCGTAAAACGGTACTGCCTGCCTAATACAGTCAATAAATTCATTCTTATGCGAAAGATAATAGTCTTTAATAAACAACGAGTAATCATCCGTAACCGAAAATGTGTGTCTCTTCCCGTGTATTGAGCGTGCTGACCACGTTCCGGTGTCTATGTGTAGCACTAAGCCTGGCTTACTAGCTCTCTCTATCTTATTAATCTTAAACCTAGGCAACTGCTTCGCCTTACCTATCATACATGATTCGCAGACCTTACCTATCATACATGAACTCTAGCTTTCTCGTCTCCTACTAGCTTTATGCCTAATGCATTTGCCAGAGCTCTCATCTTCTTAATGCTATAGTGTCCACACGCATAGTGGAACAATTCTATATCTAAGTTTCTAATTGAACCTGGCTTGCAGGGATAAGTCGCGTATAGCGTTACCTCCCCTGTTTTGCCCTCTACCTGTCTACTTTCCTCACTCTCTCTCTCTCTCTCTCTCTCTCTCTCTCTCTCTTAGGGCTTCCCTCCGCTTTCACCCCACTACACCCCTACTCTGTTTCTGTGGGGGTTCATAACGTTCGTTGATGTCCACAATGGTGTCGAATTCATCGTCCCATCTGTAAAAGAGAGTCGGCATTAGTGTACCCCTCACAAGTACGTCTTTCTCATCTATCCTTATGGGGTGTTTTAGTATTACCATCTGTCCATTTTGATGGACGATAGACCGGTGATGGGTATGATCCATCCTGCCGGTCGAGGCAAATTGTTCACGGGTAACCTGGCATCAAGGAGCATAGGCCTTGACACCGTAATTGGTTTGCCGTGTCCATCGATTCGGGTCACTCTTGCTGTCCCCTACTGTCCTATCTCACACTCTCCATTACCTGTTACTAGCTTGACAGGAGGTACGGACTTGACGTCATGCAATATTTCAGGGTTGCACGCAATGTCTCGGGACGACCCGCTATCTTGAACTATCGTGTTCTTCCTGTCTCGTCCCCCCTCCCCATCTAACACTAGTGCATAGTTCTGTTTGCTGTTCTTGTGTTGTGATGGTGCTGGTGGCTGTGGGGTGTTGCTGTTTTGGGTCTGTGCTGGTGGTGATAGTGTTGTGCGTGCTGCGTGTGCTATATACACTCCCTCTATCGCTCTCACCACATCTGTCAAGAACTCATCTAGCACTAACTTCCCTTCACTCACTCTCTTCACCTCACCACTGCTTTCTCTAATGCATGTTGACGTGAGTTGTTGAGGGAGCTGTGCTATGTCTTTGAAAGTAATGATGGGTGGTGTGTTGGTGTGTGGCTGAGCTTGGGGTGTTGGACCTGGTTGTGGTGTTGGGGTTGCAGCAGTGCCTCCCCGTTGTTTGCTCTTGGCCTCCCCGGTCCCTACAACAACACTGGGCAGTCCGGCAGAAGCCGGACTCCACTTACATCGTGAGTCTCTTTCTTGTGTTTCTGTATATATCGCTTAACATTCCCTTTACGCGTGAATTGCAGAAATTCAGTGTCTATGTCATCATCATCCACACATGCAGCCATTGCCATATCAGGTCTTATTTCATCAGAGCATCCTTAGTCATTGTCGTCATCATACTGTCTATGCTCATGGTGATACCATGTGGTATCCGCTGTTACCATATGGTATCCATATTTCAGTGACAGGTTTTCAAAAAAAAATTCGTTCTAACCATTTCCAAGATCTCACAAAAATACAAAGCAATCATCATTCTTTTTATTAGAAAATTCGAAATATTTCACCAAAATTAGTTTTTCACTAGGTTCATCAATTCACATAAGGCAGCATGCTTTGCTTTTTGTTTTTCGTGATATTTCAAAACTGTTATTAAATTTCACTGCTTTGTGGCTTGCTCACAACATGCAAAACAGTTCATTATACAATTCATTATTCTTTCATAAATGTGAATTTTTTCAATGCGTTCACATGAATTCGATCATTTGTTTCGAATGAAATATATGTGTTCCTGCTCTTTCGTTTGTTGCTAGTCTTTCACTGACCTCCCCAACACTTAACTTTAAACATGTTTAGTCTTCATAATTATCTGTGATTGAAAATTTATTTTTTTCTGATAAATATATATGTTTTTCTTATTTATGCACAAGAGCTTCTTGGGGGCAGTGATAGGTTGACAAAACATCACACATTTCACTTTGTTTTGTAGCTGTTTGTTGCTCACACTCCCTGACGCAAGCATAGCAAACTAGATAGTAAATAGAGTTTTGTTATTTGTGTATTCACATCATCGAAAACTGTCATTTTTTTTAAATATCTTGCTTGCTGTTTTGAGGTTTCATAAGTTCAACCGAAAATATTAGAATTTATGTAGAAAATGATCAGAAGAAAATTTGAGGGTGCATATTATGACCCCAGTGGATATTGTTTCACATGGGTAAATTTAAAACTAACATATTTCCTTGAATTAATATTTGTTTGAAATCGCTCAAACGACGATGACCATATGGTATGAGGGGTAAAAATGACATTGGGGCGGGGCCCTCAGACACTAAGGCCAGGCAAGCGCCTTCTGACTTTTTTAAATATTTTTTTTTTACTTTTGGGGACCGGAAAACAAAGTTTAATAATAATATTAATAAAATTTTGATGATTCTATTATTTTTTTCTGATGAGGAATGTTAATAATTATGGATACCACATGGTATCCATGCTCATACACATAGACAATACTCTTTCCATCTCTTCTTCGTTTTCTTCCTCCTCACTATGGGCGTGTCGTCTGTCTGCGTGACGTGAGCGTGTAGTGTGGTGTGAGGTGTCTGTGTGGTGGAGGTGAGCTTTTGCGGTGCTGACCCTTGACGCCTACTAACTCTGAAAAGTTACGTAATTATAATTATGACTGGTAAGTGATGTGTTAAATCCTTTCAGTTAACATTAGCATTATTGACTGTCCGGCCTATTGACAAATCAACTATCCAAGTAACGGTGAGTGAAATTGAAATAGCTATGACTAACGTATATGACTCAGTAATTCTATGGGAATAACGACTACCGACACTATGGAAAAGTCCCCGGGAATTCACAGTTTATTTAATAACAATAGAGCGGGCCGAACTGGCCGCAGCCAATTCAACACCGTCAGCCTTATCGACTGGTCACTTGGTCGGAGTCAGTCACGAATCATCTCTCCATTTTTCTAACTTGAGTGAGGTTTGTGGTTGAGTCAGTTCTCTTTTTATAATTAAATTCCTTTCTTCCAGAGCTTCGCAAGGATTGACCTAACTTTCTTTCACTAAAGACTTCTGAGTTTCTAATGTTATTAATACTGTTTATTCAAACTTATTAAAAACTAGATAATTTTTATTAGATAGTAATAAGTGACCGCTACGGCGTAACGAGTTAAACTAGAGACTTGTGAGTTTCTCAAAATGTTAACCCTAGGGTTTAAGAAAGAAAGAGAGAAAGAAAGAGAGAGAGAAAAAAAGAGAGAAAGAAAGAAAGAAAGAAGGAACAAAGGAAAGAAGGAAGGAAAGAAAGCCCTGCTCCAAAGGAACAGAAATAAAGAACGAAAGAAAGACTCTTGTAAACTGTCTGAAACAACTAAATAATTTGTAATTTTAATTGCTAGACCAAAAAGCGAAGAAAACCAAGAGAGAGAGAGAGAGAGAGAGAGAGAGAGAGAGAGAGAGAGTTAGAGAGAGAAGATTGACAGATTAAAGGAAGGTGGTTAGTTTCCGCTGCCGGAAGTGTTCATGTTCACTCAAGGGCTTCGTTCTCCCAACTCAACGGGCTCTGACGAGTCGAACTGCTCAGACGCCAGCAGCATCTGGTTTGAAGCGTCGTTTCGGCTGTTCTGGTCTTGATAGCCGGCCGGCCCCCCAGCCCCGTTTGGGGAAACTGGGCCGGCGTGCTTGAGAAAGGGGACGCTCTTCGGGGAGTCGACGGGCGTGGCGACCGACTCGCTTGGGGAAATGGGGGCCACCCGGGTAAGCCCGCCCTGTGAGGATTGCCTGAGGCAGCTGCAAAAAGCTGCTAAGTCCGGGCGGACCATGTTGAAGATGAAGGCGAAATAGCCCAAGGCCATGACGGCGACCAGAATGTAGAATGGGGTGGTGGCGGGAAGGGGACTAAAGGGCAGAGAACAAGGGGAGATGATATTGACCATCAAGGACTGATAAGGGGGTAGACAGAGAGATAGATGGGCAGGAGGATAGATAGGTACAGACACACAGTCACGCAGTCACACAGAGAAACAGACAGACAAACAGACCGACAGACAGATTGATAGACTGGTAGGTAGGCAGATAAATATACAGGTAAATGGCGTGTGTGAAGGGAGGGAAGGGGGGGGGGATCTTTTAGATAGGTAGATAGATAGATATGTAGCTAGCTACCTAGCTAGCTAGCTAGGAAGACCTGTTGGGGTCGGAGACGAAGAAGAAGATCAGCATGATGTTGACAAATATGATGGACAGGGCCATCAGCCACACCACAATGCGCAACCGAAGCTGGTTCTTGAAGGGACCCATCAAATTTTCTGTGTACGCATAAAGGAATGTTTACATGTACGTATGTGTGTCTGTGAGTATGTATGTATGTATGTATGTATGTATGCATGTATGCATGCATGCATGTATGTATGTATGTATGTATGTATGTATGTATGTATGTGTGCGCGTACACACACACACACACCTACTTCACCTCTGATGGTAGCCTCTACACCTCCCCCCCCTCCCACCCCACATACACACACCTTTCTCTCTCTCATACACACTCATATCACTCACTTTCTCCTGCATTTCACCTCAGATGGTAGCCTCTACCCCTCCCCCCCCCCCCCCCCCCACACACACACACACACCTTTCTCTCTCTCGCTCTCTCTCTCTCTCTCTCACACACACACACACTCATATCACTCACTCTCTCTTGTTATATTTTGCTATCTCTGTCTGCATATATTACATACATACATACATACATACCATGGGGGGGGGGGGGGGGGGGAGGGGGGGAGGTGTAGAGGCTACCATCAGAGGTGAAGTAGGTGTGTGTGTGTGTGGGGGGGGGGGGGGGGGGGGTAGAGGTGTAGAGGCTACCATCAGAGGTGAAGTAGGTGTGTGTGTGTGGGGGGGGGGAGGGGGGGGGGGGGGGGAGAGGTGTAGAGGCTACCTCAAGAGGTGAAGTAGGTGTGTGTGTGTGTGGGGGGGGAGGGGGGGGGGGAGAAGAGGTGTAGAGGCTACCATCAGAGGTGAAGTAGGTGTGTGTGTGTGGGGGGGGGGGGGTGGGGGGGGGAGAGAAGAGGTGTAGAGGCTACCATCAGAGGTGAAGTAGGTGTGTGTGTGTGGGGGGGGGGGGGGGGGGGAGAGAGAAGAGGTGAAGAGGCTACCATCAGAGGTGAAGTGCAGCACGGGCAGCAAAGCGAACGGGAGCACCAACGACTGCACACACACACACAGATGCATTGATTGGTTGAATTCCTCGCT
>WBZZ01000279.1:82500-90000 GCA_019918135.1 Paulinella micropora
TTTTCTATGATCTCTTTTTCTTTTTCTCTGTCTCTTTCGTTTATTTACCTCTTTTTCTCGTCATCTTATTTTCTTTTTCATCTCCTTTTTTTTCTTCGTTTCTTTTAATTTCTTTATCTTTTCCCTTTCTTGAATCTCTTGTCTCTCTCTCTCTCTCTCTCTCTCTCTCTCTCTCTCTCTCTCTTAGGAAATATGTGGAGGAATATAAATGTTACTACGGGCAGTCGCCTCCGCATGACGCATCCATGGTTTGATAGATAGATAGATAGATAGATAGATAGATAGATAGATAGATAGATAGATAGATAGATAGATAGATAGATGAGATATCGACTAATGTCAGAAAAAAGGAGCTTCTGATTTCGTCAACCAAGGAAGTCTGTGGGTAAAGTATTAACCCGATGCCCAGCTAAGCCGTGATGTTTGCACGGAAGGGACTGATACAGGCGATACCAAAGCTCCCTAGTACCAGGCGGGGCCAGGGCTCGTTCCATAAGCGCCCCTTGCAGAACGAGCTCCCACCTCCATTACAGAGGACCCAGTAAGCAGATGGAGTTTCGAGACTGTTCGACAGTCTAGTACAAACCGACAGAGCACTGTGGGTTTTATTCCGGGCTCAACAAGCGAGAAAGGGCACCCTGAGGGAACAGGATTGTGCTTCCCGTCGCTATTTCGGCATGTGAATTATAGGCGTATGGCTAGGCACACATAAGGCACCCCACCACGGGCCCAGCACACCCACACCATCCCCTAATTCTCTGTCTGTCGACAGATGGCACCCATTTCAAAAAACCAAGCCCAAGGGAGGGTCAGTGACACCTCAAGTGGCCTTGGTTCACTCCGTGGAGTAAGTGTTGAGATCAACTGATGAGATATCGACTAATGTCAGAAAAAAGGAGCTTCTGATTTCGTCAACCAAGGAAGTCTGTGGGTAAAGTATTAACCCGATGCCCAGCTAAGCCGTGATGTTTGCACGGAAGGGACTGATAAGATAGATAGATAGATAGATAGATAGATAGATAGATAGATAGATAGATAGATAGATTAGATAGATTAGATAGATTAGATAGATTAGATAGATTAGATAGATAGATAGATAGATAGATAGAAAGATAGATAGATATGTAGGTAGATTAGATAGATTAGATAGATTAGATAGATTAGATAGATAGATTAGATAATTAGATAGATTAGATAGATAGATTAGATAGAATAAATAGAATCGATAGAATCGATAGAACAGAATCGATAGAATAGAATAGCAATAGCAGTAGGAATAGGAGGTAGGAGGTACAGGTAGTATAGAGTAGGATAGAATCGAATAGAATCGAATAGATGAGAATAGATGAGAATAGATGAGAATAGATGAGATCGATGAGATGATGCGATAGATTAGATTAGATTAGATTAGATTAGATTAGATTAGATTAGATTTAATTTAGATTTAGATTTAGATTTAGATTTAGATTTAGATTAGATTTAGATTTAGATTTAGATTATGATTAGGATTAGGATGTAGGATTTAGGATTTAGGATTTAGGATTTAGATTTAGATTTAGATTTAGATAAGATAAGATAGATAGATATAGATAGATAGATAGATATAGATAGATAGATAGATAGATAGATAGATAGATAGATAGATAGATAGATAGAGATAGATAGATAGATAGATTAGAGATAGATAGTGTATATATTTGTTGTGCAGATGACCGAGTACCAGGGGCAGCAGTACGTGTACGATGCAAGCACGGGCATGTACTCCTTGGCCGTCGCGCAGCAGCAGCAGCAGCAGCAGACAGGCCTAGAGACACAGACCGGGCCCATGAATGCCAAGGTCCTAGTCGATGGAGAAGAGGAGGGGGAAACTAGTAGGATAGATGTCCACTATGTTTCTGTTCTAATTTTCTGCTCCTTTTGTGTGTGTGTGTGTGGGTCTGTGTGTGTGTGTGTTTGTTTAGTGCTGGACTACTCTACTCTACTCTACTCTACTCTACTCTACTCTACTCTACTCTACTCTACTCTAACTCTAACTCTAACTCTAACCCTAACCCTAACTATAACTCTTACTCTAATTCTAACCCTTACCCTAACTCTAACCCTATCTCTAACTCTAACTCTAACCCTAGCCCTAACTCTAACTCTAACCCTAACTCTAACTCTAACCCTAACTCTAACTCTAACCCTAACTCTACTCTATACTCTAATATATTCTGTTCTTTCTGTTCTGTTCTGTTCTGTTCTGTTCTGCTCTGCACTGCTCTGTTCTATGCTGACACATGTTCCGTGTCCAGGAGCAAGAGGCGTATTACATGGAGCAGCAAAGACTCAAGAACGTGGAGGCTATGAACGCCCTCCTTGGTGCGTGCCCCCCGCCTCTCTCTCTCTCTCTCTCTCTCTCTCTCTCTCGCTCTCTCTCTCTCTCTCTCTCTCTCTGGGTGGATGGATGGATGCATGTGTGTGTGTGTGTGTGTGTGTGTGCATTTCAGATCGCATCGATACACGTAAGAGCGAGCTTGGTGACGCCGAACGAGGTCGGCACTGTTTCCCCCAATCAGCAGAGTTTGAGCCTTGCCATTTTGAAGATTTTTCATTTTTCGCACGCAGCCCCCCCCCCCCCCCCCACACACACACACACACACACCACCCCCCACCCCCTCCGCGTCTTTCCCTCTGATTTGTTTGTTTGTTTGTTTTTCCTCCTGAGGGTAACAAGTTACGTGTAACATGTATGTATGATATATGATATATATATGATATATATATATATACATATATATATACATATATACATATATATGTATATGAATATGCATATATATATATATATACCCTTGCTTCGTTTCAGAGGATGGTTCCACCAACAAGCACCAGGAACAAGCAATTGATACAAGGTTGCTACTGATAGACAGATAGATAGATAGATAGATAGATAGATAGATAGATAGATAGATAGATAGATAGATAGATAGATAAATAGATAGATAGATAGATGAATAGATAATTAGATAGATAGCTGGCTAGCTAGCTAGCTTAGGGTCTAGCTAGCTAGCTTAGCTTAGCTTAGCTTAGCTAGAGCTAGATAGATAGATAGATAGATAGATAGATAGATAGATAGATAGATAGATAGATAGATAGATAGATAGATAGATAGATTAGCTAGCTAGCTAGCTAGACAGATAGACAGACAGACAGACAGACAGACAGACAGGCAGACAGACAGATAGATAGATAGATAGATAGATAGATAGATAGATAGATAGATAGATAGATAGTAGATAGGTAGATAGGTAGGTAGGTAGGTAGGTATGTAGGTATGTAGGTACGTAGATAGATAGATAGATAGATAGATAGATAGATAGATAGATAGATAGATAGATAGATAGATAGAAAGACAGACAGATAGATAGATAGATAGATAGATAGATAGATAGATAGATAGATAGATAGATAGATAGATAGATAGATAGATAGTAAAAAAGAAAGAAAGAAGCAAAGCGAACAAAAAAGCAAGCAAGCGAACAAAGCAAGCAGCAGGACAGTCAAAAGACAGAGGGTGTTTTTCCAGGTATGCATGTCGTCTGTCTGTTTTTTTGTCAGCCACTTGCCCAAGTTCAAGGATCTTTTGCACACAGACTCAATGCAGCATAGTGAGAACGGGCAGAACGGTGAGACTGGTATGTTCTGCTTGCTGTAGTTATTTATGCTCTCTCCCCCCCCCCCCCCTCTCTCTCTCTCTCTCTCTCTCTCTCTCTCTGTCTGTGTGTGTGTCTGTGTGTGTGTGTATGCCTTTCTGTATTTTTCGAAAATATTCGATTATATATATCTGCATGCACTGTGCGCCATTTGGTAGTATCTCTTTTTATGGCAGAGCAAGATGGCGATGATGTACTACGTTGTTTTGTGGTAGAAGGAGAGGGTGAAGACTGCGAGGGCACTGCCGCTCAGACGTCGCATTCAATCGAGGTCATTCATTATCTGCGCTTGTCCCTCGATCTCTCTCTCTCTCTCTCTCTCTCTCTCTCTATATATATATATATATATATATATATGTATATATGTATATACATATATATATAGCTCTCTCTCTCTCTCTCTCTCTCTCTCTCTCTCTCTCTTTTGTGAAACCTCTAAGCGAGCACATACCCATCCTTGTGCAGGGCGTAATTCCTATTGAAGAGGCTTTAGCCGCCGGGATGCCTCACAACAGCTCAACACAGCAGCAGCAGGGGGAGGAAGAGGAGGAGGGGGAGCAAGAGCAAGAGGAGGGGGGGAAAGGAAGTGTGGAGGCAACGCAGCAGAATCTCTTCGACCTTGGGGAGGAGGCTAAGCAGAAGAGGCGAGAGTTGTTGCTCAGGCAGAGACAGGCCTTGACGACACGGCGCAAAGGTTGTATTTGTGTAATGTCATGTCATGTCATGTTATGTCGTGTCATTTCAAATCATGTCATGTCCATGTCAGTCCATGTCATGTCCATGTCATGTCATGTCATATCATGCCATATCATGTAAAACATGTAGGTGGTCGAAGTGCACACTTGAAGGACTTCCAAGGCAAGCCAGAAGCAGATGAGGAGGCGGATGAGAATGAAGGCGAGCAGAGTAATGCTAAATCGGGCGTAATTGGACCTGCTGCGTTCCCACCTGGCTTTGGGCATACCGAAGAAGAGGCAAGAGATGAGATCGAAGCTGAAGAGCAAGAGCAAGAGCAAGAAAGGACACAAGAGGCCGGAGGAGATCAGGAAGATGTGCAGGAAGAGAACGGGGACAAACTGGAGAAGATGGAGGTGGAAAAGGAAGAGCAAGCAGGGGAGGAAGCAGACAGTGCTGATGTTATACCCACTGTGGTTCCTGATGAGCTCAAGGTGGTAGAACTGCGCGCCGAGCTGAAGCAGCGTGGCCTCAAGTACCAAGGTCGCAAAGCTGAGCTGGTGGAGCGCTTGAAGGAGGCTTTGGCGACTGAGGCTGAGGCCACTGCTGCCGAAGCTGAGGAACAGGCCAAGAGGAAAGAAAAAGAAGATCTGAGAAGGAAAGAAGCAGACAAGAAAAGGAAAGACGAGGAGGAGCAGGCAAAGAAGAGAGAAGAGGAGAGGAGGAAGGAACAGGCGAGGCGGGAAGAGGAGGAAGAGAAAAAGAGAAAAGAAGAAGAGAGAAGGAAAGAACAAGAGAAGATACGACAACAAGTGGAAGAGGCGAAGAGGAAAGAAGAGGAAAGAAGGAAAAAAGAGGAGAAAACACGAGTAGAAAAGGAGGAGGAACTGCGAAAAGAGGAGGAAAGAAGGAAAGAACAAGAAAGGAGACAACAAGAAGAGGAGGAGCAGACGAGGAAAGAAGAGGAAGAGGCGAAGGGGAAACAAGAGGAAAGAAGGAAAGAACAGGAGAAAAGACGAGTAGAAAGGAAGGAGGAACTGCGAAAAGAGGAGGAAAGAAGGAAAGAACAAGAAAGGAAACAACAAGAAGAGGAGGAGCAGAGGAAAGAAGAGGAGAGGAGGGAACAAGACAAGTCCGAAAAGGCAAGAAAAGAACAAGAAAAGGAAAAGGAAGAATTAAGCAGAAGGCTGGAGCAGGCGCAGGAGCGGGTGCAAGAAGAAGAGAAGAAGAAGCAAGCAGAGGAGGAGGCGAACAAGCAGAAGAAGCAAGAGGAGGAGAAGGAGGCACGACTGACGCTGCTGAAGCAACAGGTCTCTCTCTCTCTCTCTCTCTCTCTCTCTTTCTTTCTCTCTCTCTCCATTTATCTATCTATCTATCTATCTATCTATCTATCTACCTAATCTAATCTATCTAATCTATCTATCTATCTATCTATCTATCTGTCTGTCTATCTCTCTCTCTCTCTATATATATATATATATATGTCTGTCTGTCTATCTCAGGTGGAGCGGGAGAAGGCAGCGCGAGAGAAGCTTTTGAAGAAACTGCTGCAAGAGAAGAAGGAGCTCGAGCTGGAAAAGAAGAAAAAGAAGACAGCAAGGCAAGAGAAGGCGACGGATGAGGAGGGATCCAAGCTTGATCGCGTGAAAGAAAAGGACGAGGAGCAAGCAGCAATCGAAGACAGGGATAATGAGAAAGAAAAAGAGGAAGAGCGAGAGAGGAAGATGAACCTGGAGCGAGAACGGAGGAGGAAGGAGAGAGAGGAGCGAGAGCGCGTGATGGAGGCGCAGAGAGAAATCGAGCGCGAGAAGCAGAGGAAACAGCGGGAAGAGAAGGAGATGGAGCGGCGCAAGAGAGAAGAGGAGAAGGAGAAGGAGCGGCGGAGGCTGGAAGAGGAGAAGGAGAAGGAGCGCGCTTTACAGCTGCAGCAAGAGCAAAAGCTCCAAGTCGCTCCCGAAGATATCTTGAACGAGAGGTTCCGCGGTGGAGTCCGAGTGGAGGAGGACAGAGATAGTAGAGGACGGAGCAGAGACAAGAGGACAAGGAAACAGAGCAGCCGGGGTTGGGATAGGGATGAGGTAGAGGAGTATGAGGAAGGGTCCAGGTGGAGAGGGAATGAGGAAGAGAGGAGAGGAAGTAGAGAGCGGTCACGCACGCGGGATAAATCCAAGAAGGAGAAGAAGAGCAAGAAGAAGAAGAAGAGGGAGCGGGACTCGCGTTCGGACAGTGAGGAGGAGAAACGAGGGAAGAAAAAGAAGAAGACGAAGGAGAACCGCGAGGAGGGAGAGAAGGACATTACGGACACGAGAAAGAAGCGCGAGCGTGAGGAAGGGGAAACGAGTGGGGAGGATAGCGGTGGTTTTGAAGACGGCGAGGTGGTGGAAGAGTCGAGATCAAGATCGCGCAAACACAGCAGCAGTAGACGGGACAAGTCGAAGAGGCACCGGGAGAGGGAGCAGGACTCTGAACAAGGACACAGGCGAGACAAGAAGGACAAGGAGAAGGTGGACGGTAAAGAGGCGAGTAAGCAGCAGGAGGGAAGGGTCAGCAGATTCCAGACCCAATCACAGCCACAGTCATCTCCAAGCAAATTCACTACTGGACCACCACAGCCATCTCCAAGCAAAGTCACCACCGGACCACCAGCGGGCGCCCATAAGCCGGCAAGCAAGTTGACATCCACACCCAGCAAATTCACATCCACACCGAGTAAATTTACATCCACGCCATCGCCCGAGGCCAGCAAGCAGTCAGGAGCCCGCGCAGCTCCAAAGCCCACACCCACACCAGCTACCACAAAAGTCACGCCACCAAGCAGAGCGGTGGCAGCACATCCGCGGAAAGCGGTGGCGACCACGGGCGGGTTAGCCAGTTACGTGCAACGTGCGCTAGCGGAGCATGCCGCGAGAGAAAAGCAGAAGCAAGAAAAAGAGCAGCAGGACGAAGAAATGTGTCCGTACTCTGCCGCCGCTTCGCCCAACCTGTCCTCCTCTTCCTCCTCCAGCCGCTTCTCACAGCAATCTCCTTCCTCCACCTCTTCCTCTGCCTTAGATTCTCTAGTCGCATCCGCGGCAAGCGCGAACTATGTCTCGTCCTCCTCTTCCTCTTCCTCCTCCTTAGATGCTCTAGT